>JABSTQ010010609.1:0-201942 GCA_013358835.2 Ixodes persulcatus
CCCAAAGCCACCGGACCGGTGAGTGCGAAGCCTATCCTAATGGGTAGGTGATCGCTCCCACGAGTGTCTGCCTCCGGCTTCCAGGTGTGGCTCGTCGTGTGCGGGTTGTTAGTCCGGGTGAGGTCAAGGGTGGTATGATTCTGCCTAATGCTCCAGCTTAGGCGTGTCTTCTCTCCTGGGGTATTCATGAGGGTGTATCGGTGGTGGACCATTTCATCCATCAGATTTCGACCAGCAGAGGTGTCCCGGGCGTAGCCCCACGCTGTGTGTTGAAGGTTGAAGTCGCCTCCGACGATCTTCTGCTCTCCCGGATAAAGAACGTCGAGATGTGTAATCCAGCCATGGTCCCAGGATTCCTTGAGGGAAGCCCCAGGCCGGTAGTATACAGACACCAGGATGACAGGAGTGTTTTGTTGGGCTGTTCGGACAGCCACCACTTCCTGGTGTTTCGTACACCACTGTTGGAGGTTGACCTGGTGTTGCGGCCAGTCTCTGTGTAGGTATATCATGGCTTGTCTTACTCGGTCCGCCCGTACGGAAGGTATTGAGGGGTCTGCGTAGGACTTGAAGCCATTCAGCTTTATAGTGGTGCGGTTGACCTCTTGCTGGAGGTAAGCATCTGGGCGTTCCTGTCGTCTATTGCTGTGTTTGACGCTAAGTTCTGCAGCGCGAAGCCGCAGGCCCCGGCAGTTCCATTGAATAATGGTTACTGCCATGCTTGGGGGTTAGGATTCCTCTGCATCGCATTTCCCATTTGGGCAGCGATGGCCATGAAAACCTGGAATAGCCCCTGCATGGCGGGGAGTACTTGATTGACCGTCGCCGTTGGTGCGGGATTGGTGGCTGTTGGTACAGGAGGGTTGGGTGGAGTGGATCGCCGACCGCCCTTCCGTTTCGCCTGAAAGGCCTGTTTAGTGGGTTTTGAGCTGCCCGTATTCTTTAGGGGAGCGGCACGCTTTCGCGCCGTCTCCCGAATCCTGCGAACAATGTCGATTCACTTTGGGCAGTACTTGTCCGTGGCCAGGTGCCCATTCTTTCGGCACATCTGGCAGACAGGAATGGGGGAAGGGCAGGTCACTTGGCCCTGGTCGTACATGGTCTCTTCGTGGGGCTTGCCGCACGTGGAGCAAACCTGAGGCTCGGGACAGATGTCCTGCTTGTGACCGATCTTGTGACAGTTGCTGCATGTCAAAGCTCGTGGCCTGTATGGATATACTTCCAGGACGTTTCGTCTGTACCAAACGGTTCGAGGGAGATGAGGTCCCTGGAAGGTGATAAGGCCCGTTCTGCTTCCGCTGCTCATTGGTCGAGCTGCCAGTACCGCTGGCCCATTGGATTGCAGTCCGGCTAGGAGAGAAGCGTTGTCTTCTCCTCTCTCTATCATGTAGATGACCCCGCGGATTTGACAATCCCCGAATGGCTTCGTCCGCCTGGATGGCTAGGGGTTGTTGATCGGTGATTTGGATTTCCTTGATGCCCAGTAGTGCCCGTTTTGTGGCCTCGGACTCCGTCAGGACTGTGATGGTGTTGCTTTCCTTGGTGGTCTTGATGCAGACCATCTCTGGCTTGAGACCGAGAGGGCACGTAATGGCCTCCATTAGTCCTCTCTTGGGAAGGGCTGTGACGTCGATTTTGCTGCGTGGACGCAGAGACGACGTAGCGCTCACGAGCTTTAGGGGCTGGCGAGTTCTGTCTGGTCTTTGGTACTGGATGCGCACTCAGGCGAGCTCTCTTGGTCGCCTTTCTGGAAAGTACTGTCGTCCATAGACCTCCAGCATCTTGATTTGCTGCTGTTTTCTCGACTGCAGTTGAGAAAGCATGCGACGATGAGCCTGCCGTTGCGTCTTCCGACGAAGAGACGCCGACAGAGGTCTGCGTGGTAGTCGTCGTCGTCGGTTGCTCCGTCGTTTTCATGTTTACGGTTTCAGGTGCTCTAAGACTTTCCACCGCACCTGAGCTTCGCGGTTTTTCTCCTGTTGGTGGAGTCCCCTGCAAGATATTACCATGCTTGCAGTGAGGCCGACGATTCTGCGTAGCGTTGCTTTGCTGTGACCTTGCCATGACGTCCTTCGAAGCCCGTTTAGAACGGAGTTCCGAAATAGCGCTTTGGAGGAAGGCATGCACGTCTGCATCGGATGTTTGGTCAATGTAGCGGCCTACCACAGTCTTCCACGAGTTCAACATACCCTGTGGCGAGCCAAGAGCTGGCCGGCTTGGAGGTGTTGGTGTGGCAGTGAACGTCACCAGGGGGGCTATGTTGCGCTTTTTGGACTCCCAGGAGACTAGGGAGAGGGAAGTGACGTCAACAACGCAGCAAATGCAGATTGGATGTTGATTTTGTTTTCTTCTGTCAACATTCAATCTGCGTTTCTCTAGTCGTTGACGTCACTTCCCTCTTCCAAGTCTCCTGGGAGTCCAAAAAGCGCAACATAGCACCCCAGGGCTGGGTCCAGCTGGAACCATGGTGGAGTGGTAGTTGCAGGCGTTGCGGAACCTGGTTTGGCCGAAGGTTGGGACCAGGTTTTGCGTAGAGCTGCAGCAAACGTGGCTGCAGCGTTATCTACCATAGCCAATTTCGATTTTCGGAGCAAGCTGAAAACAACGTCCGTTCAGAACGGCGTCTTCTTCTTTCTCCCCTATCCGCTTTGTGAGCATATGTCTTCAACTTCTTTCTTCATCAACCGCCAGAAATGCCATTAGCATGCAGCAGGTTCCATACACCGGTGTAATGGTATTGATATAATTAATGAGGCCGAATTTCATGAACGGTCTGTTAGAAGCTTGACAACAGCGCATGCTCAGCTCGCTTCGCTAAACATTTTAGAAAATATTCCTCATCAAACATGTCGGATAAGTTAATGTGGAATAATGCTTCGTCTAAAGGTTTATCCCGTCATTTATTTTCTCTACTGGTTTATATGGAGACGCGCAAGCATTTTAGTAATGGCTTCCTTATGAATCTCCTAAATTAAAATAAAAGAGAACTCGGCTGCGAAAATATCTGACAGAATCCTAAATGTAGTCGAGGGGCGGGAGGAAGAGTGAAAATTTGAATGATTTCCCCCCATGAAAAGGGGGGAAGTGGTGGTGGTGGTGGTGGAGGTTGAGGGGAGAGGACATGCATAAATCACTGCCGGGAACACCTTTGTTGTGGCGGCGCCACTATCACGATGGTTATAAAAGAGCAAGTACGAATAAAGATAAGGGTTCTTCTGCCCCGGTACTGGAGAGTGTCACTATGGCTTCGTCGGCAGCAACACAACAGTGGCGACTAGAATCAACGGAGTGACGAGGCGAAGCCATGAGCCTCGCGGTGCCGCCCCCCTTCCTGCCTGCTCCCGGGAAACCTGCTGTTCCGTGGAAGCAATGGCGGCGGGTGTTCAACAACTACCTGCTAGCCACAGGAGGCGACGCCCACGGACCTGCTCGGCGAAAGGCCCTACTTTTACACTGCTTCGGGGTTGAAGGCCAAAGAATCTTCTATACTTTTCCTGATACGTTTCCTCCATTCCCGGAACCCAGTGAACCTCCTGCAGCCAAACAGTCTCCCGCTGCACCGGACGAGTACGATGTCGCTCTGGCGGCCCTGGAGAACTACTTAGCGGCGACTTCAAATGTGGTCCTGGCACGACACCACTTCGGGCAGCGAGCGCAGCTCCCCGGGGAATCCATCGACGCATTTGTTGCCAAACTACGGGACCTGTCCTCGAACTGCGAACTTGGACTCATGGCGGACGAGTTCATCAGAGACCAGCTGGTAGCCAAGACTTCAAGCCAGCAGCTACGAGAACGCCTTCTTCTGGAAGGTTCTGGTCTCACGCTGGACCGGGCGATGCTCATAGGCCGACTGGTCGAAGAAGCAGTCCGCTACTCCAAGGAACTCGTATCGTCTTCAGTGGTGCAAAAGGTGGACGTTAAGTCTACACTAAACGTCGGACGACCACCGCGTTTACGAGAAGGTGAGCCTTCATCGTCTACTGGGAACAAGTGCTACCCGGTGCGGGTCGTCGGGACATCTCGCGAATAGACCCTTTCCGAAATTCAGTCTGGCCACTTTGATCACTATCATCATCTGTGGAACGGCATCTGTGCCATACCAATGGCGGCCTTCTAGTGACTGATAAAGGAAGACGTTGAATATGCTCCTAAGCGAATGTTGCGAGGCCTGTACATTTGGGGTGTCAGTACGACGCGATGTAGGTCGCATCGTACGGGTCAGTACGACGGGTCAATACTGGCGGGTCAGTACGACGCGACGACGGGACGAACACAAGAGCTACGTAAGCGTTTATTTCTAATAACTCAGATTCAGTCAATCTGTGGGCGGTACACAATCGGCTTTGAAGCACTTTGGTGTATAGAAGTTTCTCGAGGCATCTGAGTGGGTTGTAGCTTTGTTCAGAATGCGGGTTCTTGGTCACCATCGAACTGAAAGTGATTGAGAAAGAACTCACACTGAACAATTCCTCGCGCGCCGTTGACTTGCGAAAGTGACGGTGCCAATATAAGTTAATTTCAGCCATTGATATGGCAAAACCTAAACTGCTTTACAAACCACCAGATGGCACTGAATTTCGGAAAGGGTCTATTCTGCTAAGTGTATTAGCCCCGTGCGCGACCGAAAGCGTCGCTGTGGTCGGCCTTCCACGATTGGCCGAACGCTGACTATGACGTCGGAAAGGGGATTTATCATTGACGGAAATAAGAGGAATGAAAGAACTTTAATTTTGACGGTGTTGGCAGTGTTCCTTTGAGAGCGCAATGATTTCAAGCTTCCACCATGCTAATAACAAACACCATCGAACTTGTTGTTTGCAAGGTAATGACGTCACAAGGGGGAACCACAGGAGGGCGCCAGCAAAACATCTCGCCGCTAATAGCAAGAGGCAAAGCGTGCGCTGCGTGCGGAAAAAAAAGTCGGACATTTTCGTGCTGTTTGCAAGAGTACCGCCGGACGCGGTAACGAAGGACGCGCTATCAGAGACGTTGCTTGTTCAGATAGCTGCGAGGATAACGCCTTCAGTATTCCTCACGTGCAAGGAAAACCGAAAAGCGGTCGAGGGAACGCTGTTATCCTTTTTGGTCGACACCGGATCAGCAGTTTCGATAATTTCCGAAGATGCGTATCAGAAGAATTTTGTTTCATCGCTTCGACTGCAGGACTCGGCTGCAAATTTGTTTGATTTTTCGCAGCGGAGGATTGCGGTGAAGGGATGTTTTGTGGCCGCCGTCGCTTACAGAGAGCGGAAGGCTGACGTACGCTTCTACGTCGTACCGAGGGGCACGAATATATTTGGAATCGACGCCGTCGCTTGCTTGTCCCTCGAAATCAGTGGTCAAACATTTAGGCGTTTTAATACTACATGCGTGCATTCGGGACTGCCTCTGGAGCTGGTTAGCAAGTTTTCTCATCTGTTCGAGGGAACGCTCGGTACTGCGAAGGGATTCGCTCACACAGTGAAGACGCGTCAGGGAGTCGAACCCGTGTCTGCCAAGTTGCGAAGACTTCCTTTTTCTGTCAGAGACGAGGTCTCGGAAGAGCACCAACGACTTTTATCGAGAGAATTGACGCTTCGGAATGGGTGTCACCGATCGTTGCAGTGAAAAAGAAGAATGGAAAGGTACGACTTTGCGTCGATTTGAGGGAAGTGAAGAAGGCTGTTGTGGTGGACAGTTTCCCATTGTCTCCCATGGAGGAACTGCTTCAAGCGCTCATCGGGGCAAGGTACTTTTCGAGGATGGATTTATCTAGCGCGTACCACCAGGTCGTCCTGAGTCCAGAAAGTCGAGACCTAACGGCGTTCCTAACACACGAGGGTCTTCTTCGTTTCACCACGGTTTGCTTCGGATTGGCCTCTGCTCCTGCTGCTTTCCAAAAGATGATGACTATAATTCTGAAGGGGTGCAATAACGTTTTGTGCTACCTGGACGACATCATTGTTTTCGGTGAAACGGAGGAGAAGTGTCTCAAGAACGTGCACGAAGTCCTCCGCCGCATTGACGAAGCGGGCTTGAGGTTGAACGTCATATGCATCACCAACGTTCGCGAACTCTCGTTCCTGGGACACGTCTTCAGTGAACGGGGGGTGTTGCCGATGCAAAGCCACGTCGATGCTATAGTGAGAGCTCCAGCACCGACAGATGTCACCATCAGGCACGTATCCAGGGGGGGGGGGGGCCATGGGGCCCGGGCCCCCCCTCCCCCCCCCCCCCCGAAATCTTCCATTTTGCTGGGACCTCCGTTCCCCCTCCCCCTCATACAGCATTTTGTCATGGGCGGGCCCCCCCCGAAACAAAATCCTGGCTACGTGCCTGGTCACCATGCTACGTTCATTCTTGGGTATGGTCGGCTATTATGCGAAGTTCATTCCACGGTACGCGGAGTTGGCGGAACCACTGCGAGAACTTCTACGCAAGGAGGAACTTTCCAGCTTTAAGTCTCTGCTTTTCTGCAGGCCACTTCAGATGTTCAACCTACCCGTGGTCGTGACGACCGACGCCTCAGCGTACGGCCTTGGAGCTGCTCTGCAGCAGAAGAAAGGAGAAGACCTGATGACCATTTCTTTTGCATCCCGAACTTTGACATTGCAAGAGCGGAAGTATTGCGCGGGAGAACGGGAGGCGTTGGCCTGCATGTGGACGTGCGAACATTTTCCTGTTTTCTTGTGGGGTCACCATTTTACGCTCCAGACAGATCATCAGTCACTGCTGGCACTGTTGAACTCTCAGGGAATTGGCCAGCACCCTTTTAGGATCGCAAGGTGGTATGCTCGATTGCTTGCATACAGTTTCACCGTGGTTTTCAAGAAAGGAGAGGACAACTTTGTGGCAGACGCCCTTTCACGAATGCCTCTGGAAGGAATTAACGAAACACTGTTTGATGATGAAGTTGTGTGTGCTATTTCTCTGTGTATATCGCAGCAGGAATTTGCCAAAGAGACTCTGGAGGACAGCCGTCTGCAGCAGGTGGTGGCGTGGACAACTAGCACGTGGCCACCGAAGAAGGAGTTGCCTCCAGACATTGTACCATTCTTCCAAGTGCACAGGAGCAGCGTCCTCTGAAAGACGCCGTGCTATAGTATCTTGGCGTCTATCGTTGTACTCCTCACGAAGCAACAGTCGAGAAGCCAGCCTTCCTGCTGCACGGACGTCACCCCAGGACAAGGCTGGACATCGTAGGTGGACCATCCAGAGGCTTCTTTAGCAAACCAACAAGAATTCTTGCAGGGCTATGAGAACGGGTGGCCCAGTACCAACGGAAGTCCAAGGCATACACGGACAACCGCCGTGGAGCCAAGGTCAGCCGGTTCAAGCCGGGAGAGCGGGTTCGAATCAAACTGCCGAGTCACGTTTCAAAAGGCAGCACCAGCTACTCGGCGCCCAAGAAGGTGGTGAAGCACCAGGGAAAAGACGCCTATCTTCACGAAGACGGCAGGGTATGGAATTGGAGGAGGCTCGTGAGGTTACTGTGTTGTCAGGGCCTCAGGAACTCAGGACTCAAATCAGCGTCCGTTGAGAATCAGCCATTTAATCATCTGTCTCGAGCCCCCCTCCCTTCTTCATCGTCGTCCTTAGCGGTCTAGCCCCGGTGACAATTTAGGTCTAGCGACGAGTACGGAAGACCGCACGCACCGCGAAAGCCGCCGACTACGGCACCGACTACGGCACCGAACGAGTTCACTCGTTTTCCAGTCGCTAGCTTTTGGGTATACAAGCGACGACTACGGCATAGCACACGCACGGCGGCGGCCGCCGAGTACGGCACCGAACGAGTTCACAGGTTTTCCAGTCGCTAGCTTTTTTGTATACGCACTAACTCTTGCTACATATGCTGGATAACTACCACATATACAGAATTAAAACAAAATCAACTTACCTCCTATCTTTAGACGGCTAGCGCAACAGAGGTAAGTGCCGCTCGGCCTGCGTACTCGATGAACGAGAACGATCCTGACGTCACTTTCACATAGCGGCTGATTTCCAGTGTTGCCGGGGCCTCGAGCGGCTAGTTTCGGTTTTGTTGGCCGCGCCCCAAACAAAACTTTGAGGCGTCGATATCTTTAAAACTACGCACAATAACGAGAAAAAAATTACACCTTGCGATTCAGGGACGCTGACTGCGCTAAAAACAGTCATAATCCCAAAATCGAAAGTATGGACCGGAGTTGCCTTTTAAGATCCCACCGCGTCGCGAAAATTAGAATCCGCGAATTATTTCAAAACTTCAGCTTTGACCTAAATCGCGAAATATTGAGCCCGCGAAAAATAAGTCGTTTACAGTATTCATCTTAGCCGCACCCGGAGGAGGCCGGAGAACGGCGAATTTTCGCAGTAAGCAGTCAGGGGAAGGCGGTCCACAACTCCTCGCAAACAATGCGCGGAAGCACCCTACTGTTACATGAAAATAAATTATTAGTTTTCTGGCGGTCCACCAGAAGGCGATGGGGCCGCGAACGGGTTTCCTGTGTCCCGGGAGAGCGGGCTCGGTCCACTGACCTTGGAGGAGGCTATAAAAAGGGGAGGCCGAGTACCGATGAGAAGAGCGATGGACTGGGAGGCCAACAGGGAACTCGGTGTGTTAGGCTGGCAGCCTGGCCACGAGAACTCTAGAGGACCCTCGCCCCTCGGTCCTCCAGCGGAAACGGCCACGTTGTGTTAGCCTTCGGGCCGGCCACGCGGTTTGCCGAGTTGCCGGGACAGGGCTGCGCCAGCAGACTATGGAAAATGTCACTCTGTAGTCTTGTGTCCTTTCCGCGATAACGCAAAGAAGCAGTCGCGACATTACAGAAAGACAAACAGAGGCTTCAGAAGCAGTTACTTTTGTTGTATTCTACTATTCTTCCCCTCGAAGCCGCTCAATATTCCACAAAAATTAAGAGAAGTTTTCGAGGGAAAGGAACGTTTCGGGGCATGATACCGGCAAGATGAAACGCTCACCACTTCTACTGTTCCAGGTGCTGCTCTTCTTCGGCATGTCAGGCGAACACATCATGATTGGCGCCTACGGAACGGCCCCCTCTTCCTTCGCCTTTTTCACCACCATCACGACAACACAACAGCTGGTTCTGGACGAATGGATAACCCTGCCCTGGCAACCTGGATCAAGCCGTCAACAATTCTCAGGGAGGGGGAATCAGTGGCCGAGTGGGCAATAAAGAAAAATAAAATCAGTGGCCGACTGGGCTAACGCGTCTCAGCTCGGAGCGTGGAGCGAAAGCTTGCGCTGGGAACCTCCTGGATTCGATTCCCGCCGCGCCGCCCGCCCGTTTCGATCTGGATGAGTTTCGTACCGTGTAATCACTACTGCGTGATGCACGTTAAAAACCCCAGGTTAGCGGTTGTACTGCACAGGCTAAATCGCTCATCTACAGATCACCCATTGAGGCGTATCTCCATCAAAGCTGTATAAGCATACATGCAACAATTCTTTTTTTTCTTCTTGGGGCATGACACCGGCAAGATGGAACGCTCACCACTTCTACTGTTACAGGTTAGTTATATGAACACCCGCTTTTGTAACCGTTCCTCCGTAGTGACAGTGTCATGCCCCTTCGACACTGTAGGTTTTTTTCTAAGCGCGTCGTTTCGGGTTTGAATCATTCTTCGCATCTGGTCTCGTTCACGACTGCTGGTAGCAGGCGAAGTTCAGTCCAACCCTGGCCCCTGGCCTGGGGATTCTGATAATGTACTTACAAACGCAAATACTTGATACCATTAATAGAATAGAGGAAGGGCAAAAGTGAATTGTTTCAGATATAAGAACAATGAAAGAGCAGCAGAAAAACGCGGATGAACAGATGAAACAACTATCTGCAAAAGTGACCGCGCTGGGGGCCAAACTATCAAACTACAAAACCTTGCACAACGACCCCCCCCCCTTTCCAGCGAAATTTTGGTCGCTTTATCATCAAAATTAAATGATATGGCTTCTAAGTGCGACGACACCGAAAACCGATCTCGCCGTTCTAACCTGCTGTTTTATGGAATAATTGACGAACCTAGCGAAACGTGGGCTGCATCAGAAAGAAAGGTTCTTGAACTCTGTAGTCACCGTTTTGGTATCAAAATTAACCCTGCTAATATTGAAAGAGCCCATCGCATTGGAAGGCATACCACCGAGAAAAAACGCCCCATAAATTTAAAGTTTTCTAGGTTTAAGGACAAAGATCACATTCTTTCTTCCGGTTCAAAATTGAAAGGCTCGCCCTTCTCTGTCGGAGAGGACTTTTTTTATCCCTGTCCGCAATGCAAGAAGGAAACTAATAGAGTACGCCAAGACGAAAAATGTTCTTTTTAAATTAACCTCGACAAACTGAAGATTGATAACGCTACTTATGTCTACAACTTTGAATCGAACTCTGTTGAACCATTACTAAGATAGCAAAGGGTAAACAATCCAACAAAACTGTCTTGCAAGAATTTGACCCCTTCTTGCAATGTCACTAACACCCTTTCACTTTCAGTATCATTCACAAATATACGAGGCGTAATTCCAAAACGCGATATATTATCATCGTTCCTTTACATTACGATAATGACTTTGGTGTCGTGATCCTAATGCCCGTGTCCCACTAGAGCGACAGACAGAAACAAAAGACAGAGACAAGCCTCAAACCAGAGTCTTTCGCGATTTGAGAGGCTTTGTAGAATAAAGGAGGCTATGCTCAAACACGAGCATCATGCACGCGACGGTATCTTTGACAGGCTTGCAATCGCTCGTGCTTGCTTCACGAGCACCGAACGACTAAACGCCTGCCAAAAGTACCATCGCGAGCAAGCTGCATGGGTTTGAGGCTTGTCGCTGTCTCTTGTTTCTGTCGGTCGCTCTAGTGGGACACGGGCATTACGGAGACATGGCTGAAACCAGAAATTCAGAATAAAGAAATACGGACCAACAGTTCTAACTAACGTTTTACCGTCGCGATAGAATAAATAAAAGAGGAGGAGAAGTACAGTGGTGATTAGGTTTTGGACGTTTGCTGTTGTTCTTTTGTTTTTTGTTCAGAACGTCTTTACTGAGTACAATGGTGAGCTCTTGGGAAATAGAAGTTCTTTGTAGTTGTACTGGAAAGGGAGAAGCGTATTGGTGTGCGTTGGGGGTGACCTTGGGGAGTGGTTATAGAAGTTGTGGACGGAATAAAATTTGTCAGCTAAGTTTAGACGTTTGTCTGTCCCCTTATTTCTGTGACTTCTTACACTTTTCTCTTTCAAGTTTCCTTCCCAATCTCAGAATTTTAACATCACGATCAACATACACCAGCTCGCCTGCACCTTGACAATTTTTTCGTTAATCGTATCCGAAGCAGGCCTGATTCCTTTCTTATATTTTTTTTTATTAACGAGAAGAAAAACAAAGAGGCTAGCCCTGAAACTTCCGGGGCTGGCTACTTTGCTTTGGGAGACGAAAGTGGGAAGAAAAGGGGAGAGAGAGTTTTAGTTCTGGAGGGAGCACTCAATGAAGCACGACTCTGGTGAAGATCTTGATGGCGCACAGCACTGGAGAGTTATTCACTCAGCACACTTGAGTTTAGTGTTATACAGTCATCGCAGTCTACGTTCAATCACTTGTCGCGTATCGATAGTTATGAACACGAGTCTGTATTTACAATGGAAATAGTATAATAGACGATCAATTAGCCCTGTATTTTGAAGAAATATTTCCAATGCAGCTATAGCCTTTTGTAGAAGACGCGGAGGGTCCCACGAACCCAAGACCCTCTCTAAGCTAAAGGGCTTGCTGTCTAATTCTTGAATAATATTTATCAATATCTGCCTGTCTTCCTCGAAAAGCTCACATTCATTAAAGATGACAGTTGTCCTCAGGCACGCCGCAGTGCTGACAGTTAGGGCTGGTGACGAGACCAAATTTATGCCTTTGAATGTTTGTGTATGTGGCATTCAGGCGCAGGTGATGTAGATGTGTTTCAAAATTTCTTGGCAAATTACATGGAAGTGCATTGTGGAGGAAAGGATCAATCGCATATAGCGGTTTGTAATAATATGCCTGTGATTGCCAAAATTGTTGGAATTCCTGCTTTCCAAGTTGTCGAATAAGTGCTCGAGTGTCGCTTTTGGTAAATAGGACTACATCTGTTACTCCAGTCAGATGGCTTCGTGCCGCCGCCTTATCTGCTTCTTCGTTCCCTTGTAGTCCCGAATGGCCTGGAACCCACTAGAACACCACGCCGTGTCCACGACTCTTGGCTGTGGCGTGGGTAGCCAAACATTCGAGGATCAAACAAGGGTTGGAAGAATTCGCAGTAGAATGCTTTAGAGCGTGTAATGCAGCACGCGAGTCCGTAAAGATCACCCATTGGGTTGGAGTCACTTGATTTTCAATATGTTGTAGTCCTTGTTTTAGTCCGTGAAGTACAGCAGTCGTTGAGGAAACCCTGCGCAGTATCTTGAAAGCTAGAGTTTCACACAACGTTGGTATCACCACTGCAGATGCCGATATGTCAGCGTATACAGAGCCATCCGTGTATACGTGTATATGATTAGAATACGTGTTATAGATGTGGTTCAAAACATGCATTGTTATTACTGATTGCGGCTGTACTTTTTTTTGTCAACAAGACCGGGTACATGGAGATTCATTTGTGGAATTGAAAGCGTCCCGGGTGGGCATAATGTAGCTTCATGAAATACAGCTGATGGTGGGATTTTTGGATATAATAGTTTTATAGATTTACCAAGCCCGGAGCATGGTCGCTTGTGAGTTAAGTTAAAAAGATGGTGATGCTTATGACAGACTTTTTATCGCAAATGTATATGAAGGGTTTCCTGCGTGCGCATGATGGATATAGGCAATGCCCTTGCTTCAGCAAGTATACCGTTTACTGATGTATTTCCAGAAACACCAAGAGAGGTTCTAATAGACTTGTTGATTTCTGCTTGGATACTTTTCGTGTTAATTACTAAAAGTGAGTTCAAAACGGGCAGGCTATATCGAACTAGGCTGTTGATTAAGGCTTCGTGGAGTTTGAGCATGGGTATGCAGGACCTCCCCCACGTTCTTCCAGTTAAGTAACGAAGGGTGTTACACGCAGAGCCAAGCTTGTTTCTCAGACACTTAATATGTGGCGTCCAAGTTAAGTACTTGTCGACTACAAATCCCAGGAATTTGGTTGAGGGAACATAGGGTAAACAATTCCCAGCTAGAATAATTGGGAAACGTTTCATAGACATTCTTGTAAAGGCCATTGCGACTGTCTTTTCAGGTGATGTGCATAAACCTCGGTTTTGCAAGTAATGGCTGACTCCAGCTAGAGCTTTATGGAGCGTTCTCTGACTGACGTAACGGTTGGCGTTTGTGGAGCATAAACAAAGATTATCTGCGTATATAGAGAACCGAATTTCCTTGGGTAGTATCTTGGGTAGAGAAATAAGAGTTATATTGAAGAGCGTTGGGCTTAGGACTCCCCCCTGTGGGACTCCCCGCTCTATGATATGTTCAGTCGTGTTGCGATCTACAGTGGTCATGAAAATAGTGCGGTGACTAAGATAGTCTTTTCTAAAGATCTTACCACCAAAACCGTGTTCAGCCATTGAAGTCACTATAGCCTGATGTGTGACGGAATAGAAGGCCTTCTGAATGTCTAAAACAATAGCTAAGGTTGTTTTCCGATCAGCAATACCTTGTTCAACTGAACTGACGAGGTCAATTACACTGTTGGTGGCAGAGCGTCCAGTTCGAAATCCTGACATCTCCTCAGGATACAACCATGCTTTCTCGAGGTACCATGTCATCCTTGACAGAATCATGGGCTCCATAATTTTATATACGCAGCTTGTAAGAACAATCGGTCGAAAGGATCCAAGATCAATTGGCGACCGTCCGGCTTTTAAAATGGGGGTTACCTGGCCTCGCTTCCATGCACGTGGAAGCACACCAGTGTCAAAGGATTCGTTATAATATTTCAAAAGTCTGCACTTCGAGTGCTCGTTTAGACGGGAGAGTGCACAATAGGTTATAGAATCTGGACCAGGAGATGTCTTCTTTTTGGAACCTTGCAGGGTGTGGGATAGTTCCTCAAGTGTGAAGGGCAAGTCTAAAGAAGGTTCTTTTGATAACGTGGAAACAATTGGGATAGTTTTTGGATCTATTATATGGCACGATGTTTGCACAATAAGGCGGCAGAATGCCTCAGCCATTTCAATGTCGGAGGTACCTTGATATAATGCAAGCGCTCGGAAGGGATAACGTTGCTGAGCCGGAGTTCGAATTCCTCGCACTACCCTCCATAGTTGAGAGATATTTTTTTTTTTTTTCATCCTGTGAGGCACAAAGTTCTTGCCATCGTCGTTTGCCTAGAGCGTCTAAATGCTTTCGCACAATCTTCTGGGCCCGCCGTGCATTACGAACATCATCGCGCTTTTTCGTGCGTCTGGCTTTCCTTTATGCTTGTCTTCGAATTGCTCTGAACCTCTCATAGTCGATGTCAATCTCTGTACGATTGTAAGGCAGAGTTATGTTTCGTGTGGCCTAATAGAATGTGCTAATTGTTCATTACTGGTAGCTGCTGTAATTAAGTTTTTTGAAAGTTCAAAGAATTTCACCCGATCGGTTACCAAAACGGAGCGTGCTTTCTTATTGCTGTCAAAACCACGGACAAAAATCAGGACGGGTATGTGATCACTTCCCCTTGCTCAAGATCAGTTGACCAGGTTACGTTTTTTGCATAGTCAGCTGACACAAATGTTAAGTCAAGGACGCTGCTTACAGTTTCTCCTTTGTAGAAGGTTGGAGTGCCATCGCTCAGCATGACTAAATTTAGACGCTCTGTAACGCCATTGATTTGCCTTCCTCGCTTGTCGTTGCGAGTAGTACCCCAAACTTCCTGATGGGCATTGAAGTCACCACATAATATATGTGGGGAAGGGGTGTTCTGTACAATATGCTCTAGCCGTTGAGAGTCGAATGGTGTCGTTGTCTGAATGTATGTAGAGATAACAGTGAAGTGACGTGACTTGCTCTTGACAATGGCACATACGTATTCATTTGTGTCGTGAGGTGTTACATCATACTCTGTATAAGTGAGGTCCTGTGGTATTCCTAATAAAGATCGGCTGCCTCCAGATAGTTTTTAGAGGTGATAAAAGAGTAGCCCGAAATTTCGAAATTTGCACCATCACCAATGTTAGCTTCGAAGGTTGTCAATACAGGAAAACGATATTTCCAAACGAGTTGCCTAAATTCTGAAAGTTTCGATCGAAGACCGTTACAATTCCACTGAAATACTGTTGTCGCGCTTAAAGTCTCTACTAGCAGTTTACCTGATCCAGGTAGACAGGAAAGGTGTAATGAATTCAAGTCCTTTCTCTAATAGTCTGGCTCATTGGGAATCCTGAGTGCTTAGAAACTGGCGCAGCATTTTGATGATCATGGTGAGAGTTAAATTTAGAAATGACTCGTCCTGCCCCGTTCCTTCAGCCGTCGTGGAGTTTTTCTCTGTATTCTTCTCTGTGTAGGTGAATTCGTTGCAGGAATTTTTTGTTTTGTATCTTTGCTAGTGTCTTGTGGTTGGGACGTAAGATTGATGTCATTGGAAGTGTCATGGGCGAGCTTTACGTTGGACATTTTTAAGGAATCACTGTACGTACGCTTAGGAGCGTTTATGTGTTTTACGCTAGGTACAGTTTGATTGACCTCTGTGGGAGAATCATTGATTGACATGGCAACATCATCTGATGGATCTTCTCGCAAAAACTGATACTTGTTTGACATTTCGTATCGCGCTGCCCCATCAGTTTGCGTGGATGATAGCATAAGGCTCTGTTTACGGGCTTCAACAAGTTGTTTGTGCTCGCCCCGCTTAGGACAGTTAAGAGCAAGCGCATCATGGTGGCTACCGCAGTTTACGCAGTTTGCCTCTTCTGCACCATAGGTGCTTCGACTGTGTTTCCCGCCACACCGACTGCGCATTGCACATTGCTTGTGATACGGTCACAAGACATACAGTCTTGTGACCATATCGGCCACATTTAGAGCATTGCGGAGGGCGCTCTTCGAACGTAAATACCTGATAGCGGACGCGAGATATTAGGGCATATGCAGGCAGTGTAGTTGACGCGAACTGGATTTTGACTGCACTAGTATTACCCAGTCTGCGCGCATAGAGTATAGGCGCCGGATCAGAAAGTAGTTCAGCTTTTAGTTGCGTGTCAGTGATATCTTGGTCCTCACCCCTGATGACACCGACAGCAGCCAAGCGTGGACCGGGTTCATAAGCTTTCACTTGCACTTTGCATAGAGAGGTTACCTTAAGTAAAGACATCGTAGCTTCTGAATTTCTGGTGTCGACTGCAATTAAATTGAGCCGCTGATTGGGGCGAATCAAGACGATAGAGTCCTGGCACTTTTCCTCGAGTGCCTTAGTAAGCCTTGTTGAATTGAGCTTAGTAATATTGACAGTTGACAATAGTTGTTCCTCTTGTGAGTCACCACTGGTCTCGATTTGGCGGGGGCGTTTTCTTGACACTAAGGCGAATCCGCTTTCGTCGTCTATGTCCTTGTTTAAGAATGATCCCTAGTTTCGATGTTGTCTATCGGCTTAGGCTGTGCAGGGGTGATTTGGTCTGGTAATGAAACACTGGGGTTCAACTCCATTTCATTCTCCGGATGCTGGCCTGGAATTCTGCCGAGTATGCATGATCCTGGGTGCTTGGTGGTTGCTGAAGTGGCAGAGGATTATTCTGCTGACATTGATCCATGCCCTTTCCTGGTTGTAGCCTGGGGTGCTACGTTGCGCTTTTTGGACTCCCAGGAGACTTGGAAGAGGGAAGTGACGTCAACGACTAGAGCAAACGCAGATTGGATGTTGACAGAAGAAAACAAAATCAACATCCAATCTGCATTTGCTGCGTTGTTGACGTCACTTCCTTCTCCCTAGTCTCCTGGGAGTTCAAAAAGCGCAACATAGCCCCCCAGATAGCAGAGGGCTGTGGGCGCGGAAGCGCCCTGCGGGCTTCCGGTTGGTGATTTGTTGGTGTGTAGTATGTTTATCTGAATAAATATTCCCTGAAACAAATTTCTGAACGTCAGCTCACTCACTCAATCGTCGTCGTCGTTTTGTCGATTCCTTTCTTTTGTATCCGCTTTTCCATCGCCATCGTCTACACTGATTTTTCAAGCCTACGTGGTACTGGACAGGTTGGGTCGTCGTTTGGCGGAGTTGGAAGCGGACGTCGCATGTTTTGGGTTGTCTCGACGCAAGAACTTCATTGACCCGGTTTTATTCAAGCATTTTTCAACGAGTGGTATATCTTAGAAAACGAAGAAAAAGATCATCAAGACTTTTGGAGAAGGAACCACCAGGAGGATCCAGTAGTTTCGCGGTGCCTGTGAGAGACTTTGAGACCTCATACTGGGGAAGGACTTTAATTACCACAAGGAGTTTCATCTATGGCGCAACCTCAACATGGCACATTTTCATCGAGTCTGGTGTGTGAGAAGGACGCATGCTTTGAACTCTATCAAGCAGATGAAAGTGCAGAATGAATCTGTTATGGATTTGTGGAGTAGGGGGCAAAGCGATTCTGTTAAGCAATTGAATGTAGTTAACCCGTGTAATGAATGGATTTTGGGAAAAAACTGAAGGCATCCTGGCCAAGGGACTTAAGCATTGTATAAATATTAAACCTTCAAAGCTCGATGTGTTCTCGTCTGTGCATACGATTGCAAAGTTAGTTAATCAGGATGAAAAAGTGTCGTTTGTTGATCAAGCACTAGACAGAATGGAAAAGCTCATGGGGCAAACTTCCCCAAAGGAAAGACGAGACTTCAGGAGAGTAAACATGGTCAAAAAGAATTGGAAACACGTTCGTTAAAACTGTTGCAAACGAATAAATCAGACAGATTTGGTGTCTTGCCAATACATGTTTTTTTTTAGAAGAAAACAGCCATGGAATCCCGGTTTTCGGTATGGGATGCCAAGTTATCCAAGCTCAGAAAGAACATTTGCACAGTAATGGGTCAGCTAAAATGTTTTTAAGTTTAAAGATTTTTCTCAAAAACCACAAGCCGAAAATGCCTCTTCGAGTAGTTATAATTGCGAACGGAACTTGGCAGGTTTTTGCAACGAGGGTTGGGACTAGTGCCTGTTGATAAATCTCCCTCGCTAAGGAATTCAGAAGAACTGATTCACATCTTAAGTGTTAATCATGGGAGAAACTGCTCAGTACTGTCGATGAACATTTTGTATTATTCTCTAGAAAATAAAAGTCTAATGAACGCGGTGAGGGAGTTTCTGGAGCTTAATTTAGTCAAGTTTCAATCTCTGTCAGAAATGTCGGTGGAAGGCTTTTGTACGTTATCGGATCTGTATCTACAGTCGACTGTTCTGGAATTGGAAGGTCAAAAATATGTATTAAAAAAGATGTATGTATAGGCTCCTCGGTCGCGCCCATATTACCTGAAATTTACCTCCACACCTTGGACAGAGTTGTGTATGACAAAATGAATGAAATGGCACCAGATGTACGGTTTGTCAGAAGTTATGCTGTTGACATCATTATTTCCATGTTTAAGGGCGATTTATCAGAATCTCCAGAAACTTTGGTAAGATCGACGGCCCCGGAACTACAACTCACTGTGGAAAGACCTGAAAAAGGAGTGTTAGAAAGGGATCGTCAATACTGTAGCAGTACTTTATAGTACAGCATGACCGACCAGCTTGGCCGGTCAGACGCAACTGAGCACCCGTGGCTGTGGCCTCCCGCAGCACTCCCGCGGTGCTGGTGTCTCGGAAGTGGGGACCGTCGTGCGCGCTCGCAGCGCCACTGTCACAGGAGTGCAACAGTTCTTGGATATACGCGTTCATGTTAGGGATGGGTTGTGCTAGGAGTACGGGAAGATAACGCAAAAACCAGTCCTTTCCAAACATAGCTCTAATTCAAAGATCGTGGAGGCCGGAGTGGTCAAGTCTCTAGTTAAAAATGCGCTGGAGAGGTCGTGCACTCATTACATGAATCAAGCAGTACTGAGACAGTGAAGGAGACTAGGAGATACGGGGTATGAAGAGGCATTAATTAAAAGACAACTGTGCATACAAATCAAAGATGTGAAGAAAAAGCAGGAATCAAGGAGCCGGAGAGCTGTTATAGCATATTTTTATGACATATCACACAACTTGAAGGTGTGTGCCAAAACGTTTAGTGTCGACACCGTTTTCACTACGGACTTGTTAAGTGATTGACACCTTTTCAAACCGGACATCGATGATGTCAAAAAGAGCACTGTGAAAAATCCGTATCTTGCGAAAAAGACGTAGTATACGAGATACCGTTGGCCAGTGGTTTCAAGTATGTAGGTCAGACTTCAAGATGCTTCAATGACAGACTAACTGAGCACAAACAGAACGGGAAAAACAAAGTGTTAAAGTCGGAATTGGCTACATATATAATATATTCAGAAATGTAACAATTGTGCGGTTCACTGGTCAGGAACGAGAAGTGCTATCCAGATAATCTAATGACATGAAACGTGTTGTAAAAGAAACGATTAGAATAAATACGTCGGGCAATTGCGTCAGTCAAGCTTCAATGCAGCTAGGAAACCAGTTCGAAATGTTTCTCAAAATGTGAATATACTATTTTTTTACGCTGTACTTGTTTTTTTATTTGAGTGTGTGTGTTTTGTTCCGGAATGTCCTTTCTATATTTTTCAAGAGGACATTGTATGAGGCGTGCGGTTATGGATTAGGTTTTGGACGTTTGGTTTTGTTCTTTTGTGTTTTGTTCAGAACGTCCTTACAGAGTACAGGGGTGAACTCTTGGTCTTTTTTGTGGTTCCTAGTTAAAAATTCCCATTAGGTTCCAATTGAAATTATTTCATTGGTACAAGTTAGGTTTTTGGAGAACCACTTGGTCACTGCCGATGGGAACAAATAAAAACCATTTGGAACGCATTCAGGTTCCAACTGGCAAAATAATTACAATTGGTGGGACCCATTGGCCAATGTGCTTCCCGTTGGAACCCATTAAAACAAATTGGTTCTAATCAAAGCCACTTGAAATTCCAATTGGATTTAATGAAAAGTTTTAGCTGGGTTGTAGTGGAAACGGAGAAGTGTATCGGTGTGCGTTGGCGGTGACCTTGGGAAGTGGTTATAAAAGCTATGGACGGAATAAAATTTGTCAGCTGAGTTTGATACGTTTGTCTGCCCTCTTATTTCTGTGACTTCTTACTTCTTTCCTTTCAAGTTTTTTTCCCAGTCTCAGGATTTTAACATCGTGATCCTAGAACACTTCGGGAAGGAGGCTTCGGTTTGCATTGCAGGCGGATGCGTCACTACGAATGTACCGCGACTCCAAAAACTTTCGTGTGCTACACCTTTGTTCTGGCGCCAAGGTCACTGCGCTCTGAAAAATCAAAGCTGTGACCCGTAGCATGTGTGACCTTTTCCACATCTCTCTTATGTTCTTTGAGGCAGGTGCTCCGTTTCTGGCCGGTCTCACCGATATAGGATACTGGGACTCTGGAGGGGTTGTGTCCTTTGCTTTTGAAATGAGGTTACGGAACTTGAGGTGGGGCTTGAATGGTGTTCGTACGCCAAGAAGGAGGAGGGAATGGCGAATAGATTCCGAGACACCTTTCACATATAGAATACCTAGAACACCAGCTTTGTAGATATTTTCCTTTTCACTCCTGCTCGGCGCATTTGTTTCCGTGTGTTTTCAATAAATCTTCATGGGTAGCCTCGTTTAAAAAAAAAAAGGGGGGGGGGGGGTATCTTATACAGCATGTCAATTGAGGCAAACTAAGTTCAGGCTGTATGAGCATATCCACATCCCAAGTTTTCTTGAAACGCGGCTACCCACGAAGATTTATTGAAAACACGCGGAAATCACGTTTCAAGACAGAATGAACAGCAATCGCATTTTCAAATATCAGTAGTTCCGCGTTCGAAGACATGTGCTAAGATCGATTAATTAAGTAATTATCTTTTAAAGGGTGGTGAAAGTTTTAACTTTCACCATCAAAACCCGAGTGAGCATACTATAGTGTGAGCCAGGAGAAACTCTGGAGTCAGCTGAAGGAGTATAACTTAGACGCAAATTTGTTTAGGTTTCTTCAGCAGGTGTACACAGACAATAAGGTAGTTATAACATGGGAAGCAGCGGAAACTATAGAACCCACAGCAATAAAAAAAGGGCTCAGGCAGGGCTGTCCACTGTCACCTCTGCTCTTCATAATATATCTCAGAGAAATGGAAAAGGAATTAGAGCTGAGCCATTTAGGTTCTGATATGTGAATGATATGGAGGGAGAGAGAAATGTAGTACTGGTAATACCGGGACTGATGTGTGCGGACGACATAGTACTTACGGAAGCGTAACAGGATACATTACAGGAACTAGCTGAAATATGTGGAGAGGTAGGGAACACCTTGGGCATGAGTTTTAGTAGTGACAAGTCTGGAGTAATGGTGTTTAACGACGAAAAGAGGGAGCCCCTAAGGATAGAAGACATTGTAATATACCATGTAGGAAAATGCAAATATCTGTGAGTCTGGCTCAATGTGGTAAGGAAATGTCTAGAGGAACACGAAGAGAATATAATTAGGAAAGGGAAAATAAGTTCATCTCATGAAGGTCAAGGCACTATAGAACTATAATATATATGAAGTGGTCAGAGGTATGTGAAAAGGAGTGATCGTACCAGGACTGTCTTTTGGCAATGGTGTATTGTGCATGAAATCAGAGGTTCAATCAGGATTACAGCACCTACAAAGAAGCGTAGGCAGATTGGCACTGGGAGCACATGGAAAGACACCAAATGGAGGTATACAGGGGACATGGGCTGGAATACAGAAGAACATGGGTATACAGGGGACATGGGCAGAAGAAAATTGGCACTCCCTCTCGCGTGGCTTCGGCCCAAAGTCTCAACCCTTTCCCCCAGTGGGCCGGTGCTGGGGTAACGCCGACAAGGTTTGACCAGAGGAAAATTGGCGACTCCCTCGCCGTGGGGAAGAGGCGGGGGGGGGGATATGTTTTTAGTTTTTTTGCCCGATCCCCCAAAGGTCATCTTGGTAATATCACACACTGCCTGGTGATAGTTAGGGGTAGAAAAGTGGCTTAGAAGTGCGGGAGGAATCATGGTTGTCTAGACTCAGGCTAGGTGGCGCAAGCTACCGCCCGTTACAAAGGCTATAGTTTCCCAACTGTGTTGTTCTAGTAATGTTGAGTTGGATGGATGGATGAATGAATGGATGGCCATCCACCCAGAGCCGTATATGTAGAGAGTTTGGCCATTCGTCGGGAAGTATAGGAGACAAATGAGGAGGCGCCATTGGCCGAAAGCGGGCTGGGCGTGTTCCAGGGCCTCTTCAGAAATTCGAATGTGACCAACCAGAAGCCGGAATTAATACCCTGGCGGTGGTCGCGAGAAACAAACCTGATAACTGCATCGGAGTGACTCTCGGTGACTGAAAATATGGTACACGTGATGTTTCAATCACGCTCATCCAAAATGATGGTGGAAGGGTGTGACTAGCGGAACGATCGACATAATCCTTACGCTAGGCGCCAAGAGCCGGGAATCTGCCGTCCGAGCTGTCACACTCTGTCCGAGAAAAACGGAGTTGAGCGGCGTATTCGTTTCTTACACCTTTCTGCATGATCATGATCAAAACAACACGTGCACCCAATTTTCAACCACGAAGAGTCACTACACTTCACTGTTACGCGCTTATTAAAACCCTATACGAACATATACCTTTGATCAGAACTGTTTCTCGCTACCACCGCTAGGGGATTCATTTCGGTTTCTGGTTGGTCAAGAGAGCATGCCAAGCCCTCTTTCCGAGGCTGGTGCACGCCCTGGCTCTGCCCGCGCCTCCCATTGACCAAACTCTCTACATATACGGCTCTGCATCCACCCATCCGTCCCTCCAACTCAACGTTACTAGAAAAACGCAGTTTGGAAACTGCCATCAAACCTGCTCTGAAAAAGTGGCACCGATCCGTGCTCGAGAACTGAGCTAGTGGCGATCGCAACGCCGCCATTTCTCCCGCAGCGGCCACTCGGGGAACTGCACTGCTGCTTGTATTGGTTCGGGAGTATCGGATTCGATAGCGTCTGCTGTGACTGTTCTATTTTGGCTTTAATCGGCCATTTTGGCGCCGAAACATGTACGGTGGAAGGGGTTTCAGGGATGCCGACCCCCGCCTCCCAAGCGGACACGCCGCAAATTACTACTGAGGTTAGAATGAGTCAAGGTCGGGACCAGGGTGTAAGATAGACAGGTGGGGAAACGGCCCATAGAGGCCTACAGCAATGCCGTGACCGGATTGTGTACTCGTCTGCTTGCGGGTACCCCCGATTTGCGACAGATGGCGCTGCGGCGAGAAGAAAAAAAATCTCCGTCGGTTTAGCTGGTCGCCACCGGTCGCCCACCTGGAGTGAGAGTTCGCGGTGCTCCACATAGATGGCGCCACAAAAAAAGAGAAACCCGAAAGGGACACAATCCGGTCGCACATTTGGCTCTCGTTTCCCCACCTGTCTATCTTACACCCTGGTCGGGACGCGCTACCTGAAATCACTGATGAGACATGGTTGTATAAAACAATATTAATTGTGCCGCAAAACCTTGTAAACTAAAGATTTTAGAAAACATCACGCGGCTGTCATATTGTACTACACTCCAATAGAAGTTCCTACAAAAAGTGTTTTTTTTCCGTGTTTTACCCAAAAGCATGCATGCTTTTGCGTAAAAACAAACGAAAAAAAAACTCTTTGTAGGAAACATGAACTTTTAGAAAGCATGCTTTCTAAGAGTTCAAGGTGACCACAGTAAAGAACAAAAAGTTTGAGCCGCCATCTTGGCACCTCGAGCCTGGGAGTTTCTGTACTCTGGGAACATTCAGTGACTCTAGCAGTAGCCATATAAGGCAACTGTCATGTTTCAACTCGTCGCTAAAGGGTGGAGCTGTTATCGTATTTAGCTGGGTCTCGGTGGACGCCATCGACCCAGGTTTCAACGGTGAGTTTCCCAACTGAGTGTTCTAGTTACGTTGATCCAACTCAAAAAGTTACTGCTGTCGCAAGACTTGCGGTACACAGTTGTTTCTACAAGACCGCCGTCACCTCTGCAAACGGTTACACCCAAGAAAGGTAGAGCGTTGTTATGTTCTACTTCACATATGAATTCAATTCGCGGTTCAATGCTGTTCAAAGTCAAGAGGAAGTCATTTACATGGTCTCGGTTAAAAATAACGAAGGTGTCATCTACGAAATGGTGGCAAAACTTAACTGGGCATACATTTACTTGAAACGCCGTTTCCTACATGTGTTTCGTCAAGAGGTTGGGTCACTATAAAACCAGACTACACGTTGGTCAAACTTCAATAGACCAATTTTACTAACCGTTCGGCGCATGCGTCACACCTCCATAACTTTAGTTCACAGGATGCAGACGGCAGTGCACGAGAGGGCTCGTGCCGTCTCGTGCTCCGCACGCACAGAGCTTCAGTGAGGCTGTCGCAAGTGCAGAAAGACTAAAGGCTGATTCAGACTGCCTCATTTTCTTACGTTAAGTTACGTTACGTATAAGTCACTGAAACATTTGTGCGTCGAATGTCGCGTGTCATGCTTTCTCCTTGAACTGGTAGCCTCACTTAATATGAAGCCCAGATGTCCCGGTGACTTCAACGTAATATTTCGTAACGTAACTTAAAGGACCCATGAAACGATTTTCGGACTTCCGGCCAAATAAGATGGCGTTTGGGGATGCCCCTCAACTCATACAACGTTTCCCGAGTCACGTGCGCATGACGCGCCGCGGGGTACGCGGCTTCCGGCCTTGTCCTTTCCTTAGCACTGTGGACGTTGCGACAGCGAGAGCAGACTCTCCCCTCTCTCCCCATTTATAGGCTGCTAAGACCGGCCATTTTGACGGTGTGGAATGCACGTTGCAAAAGAACCCTGGAAGGTCGCCATCAGCAGGCGCTCAGCAGTCGCGCACATAGCCGCTAGTGAATTCTTGCTCTGTTTCACCTTGTGTTGTACCGGAGGAAAGGCTACAAGCGCGAGCTCCTTGCTCTATGGCACACCTCGGCGGCACAAGCTCTCGTGCACTAAGGGCAGCTGCCAACGCTATGAGCTCGCGCTTCTAGCCTTCGCTGCGGTACAACATAAGGTGAAACGTTTTCTTTATAGTTGCAGGCAGGCGAACCAGGCACACGAGGAGAAAAACGAACCACGCAGCTGTCGAAACGTGGTCTTTATATCGCGTTGATCACACCACTCGTCCGGTAGCAGCCAGCCAACGTTGCTAGGCAGCGGAGCAGCGGGGAGGGGATGCTTTGACTTACTCCGTATAGATGGCGCTGCGAAAACTTCGTGTACTGAACAAGAATATAAAACTTTCGATTCATTTGTTTATGTTGGAACGAAATCATTCCTAAACGTAGCCATTAAACTGAGAATATACTTGTTCAAAAGCAATATCAATAACCGCACCCGCCGTGACGTCACAAAGTTAGTTCCTATGGCCGCCGTACGTGAAGTCAAGTCAAGAAATAGTTCGTTTTTGTTTTTGCGGTTACGCAGTGCATTCGCGACATTTCGAGAGAAGTGGTCGTGTTTTATGGTCCATGTGCTAAAGTAAACAAAAAAAGGGTAATAAGGTGCACGTTCTCTCGATGTTAAAATCGTTTCATGGGCCCTTTAACGTAAGAAAATGGGGCAGTGTGAATGAGTCTTAAAGTTCCCTTAATGCATTGCGCCAACGGTGGCGTAGTCAAACTGGGTGGTGAGATCGGTCTATTTGGTGATAAAATTGCCCGGGGTAGGTGAAATACGATTGATTTAAACAAAACCGCAAAAGCATAAGAAGGTCTTGAACTGTCAGTGACGTACGTGACGAAAGCGTGACGTCATAGTGGTTGGGACGTTTGTACACAAGGGCACAGCATCAAAAGAAACCATTACGCCCATCTCGTGCGGAACCTGATCTCAAACGAGGCCCACAAATTCTCGATAGTTTTGAACAGTCATGGTGTTATTTCCGGTTAAAAGAAGCTTCACAAGGTATTTCGAAATGTTGTAAGCAGGAGAGCCGATAAACGAAACAGTCGGTCGCATAGGACACTCGGGTTTGTGTACCCTGGGAGGCCATACAGTTTGGGAGTGCAACCGTCGGAGGAAGAGAGGCGGGGGTACGTTGTTTCGTCTAAGCGCTTTCTTTTTAGATCTCGGAAATGATAAACAAGGGACCTTTCAGATTTTAAAGTTGGATCCCGAGGCAAGTTCACAAAGTGAACCACGTCCTCGAGGACCAAATTTATATTTTCGTAATAACCTCCCTGTCAGGTGCATCAGTAGCCCTTTTCTTTATCGGCGCTCTATAGCCTTAGTCGCTTTTGCGCCACCAAAACCTAAACAACCCTTTCCTTTATCCGCAGGAAGGATTGATGATTGACTGATCTGATTTGACGTCCCGTAGAGCCGACTGCTCTCTCTTGTCCAGATTCGACGAGGTTATTTTCGCGTTGCTTAAAATAGTTGTAAGTGCGGCTACGTGCTAGATTTATCCCCGTCGCATCTTTTAGATCACGCAGTCTCTCTTTAGTTTCAGTTATAATATATCTTTTTGGGACAACGCGTGGGGCCAAAGCGTAGTCAAGTCCTTTCGAGACAAGACGTCCATGACTACCGAGAGCTGCTTGGAAGACAGATTGTAGACGGCTATAGCGGCTGGCGGGGCAGAGGGCTTGGGTATAAGTTGGAACACTTTCTTGTCGTGGATGTCTGTGCACTTGGTTCTCTCCATGTCCTCTGCTTGCTTGCGTGAACCGAAGAGATGGTGCATGTTATTTGGTTGGAGCGTCCGTCGAAAAAAAAACTCCGCTGTAGTGAGGCAATGCTAACATTCGATGAGCTTTTGCTTGTGGTCAAGATGATGACAACTAAAGACGGGTTTAACTTGGTTCTGGTTCGAAATAGATCGTTTTTGGGAATAAATCGTGTCAGAAAGATGAGCTGGAATTTACAACGTCATTTAAAGACATAAAAACACGCTTATTGAGCGTAAATGCCGGCATAAATAGTGCAAGAAAATTAAAATTGATTGACAATAATGGCAAACCGTAGCAATTCGATTGCTGCGTGTGAACGCAGGGGTCCCGTGTTGCTGGTGCTGCGACGTCAAGTTCATCGGTAAAATTGTCCCGTCTGAAGCGGGCCGAAGTAGAGGACGCGTGTTTCACTACTACACGTTGCGCGGACCCCGGTTGCCATAAGAACCATCTCGTCGTAAGCATGCAGTCACAAGCGGTCGTAATGCAGTCCGGTCACAGACAAACGTGAATGTCTGAACCCATTCTTTACGGCGCGGCTCGAACCGCTGAACAAGGCAAGCTCCGGACATGCTAGCTGCGGCGGCAGAAAATTGCGTCCTTACGTTCCAAGTATGCCTTGTCCTGTGCGCCCCCCAGGGGGAGTGGAGTAGGGAAATACAACAAATTCATGTACCTAAAAGATTATGGTCAGATGTTTAGGTTGTTTTTAATTGACTGTCACTAATACACTCATGTTTGTTGGATGAAACTTCACTTTTTATTAATGTGATGGTGCACATATTTTTTATTATGAAAGTTGTTGTGTTGCTGCCGACGCAGCCGAGGTGACACCCTCCAGTACCGCTGCTGAACAACCCTTATTTTTATTCGTTCTTGCTCTTTTATAACCATCGCGATAGTGGCGCCGCCACAACAGTTCCCCCCTCAAGAAAGAAAAAAAATGCCAGGAAAACAAATATTTACAGATTCAAGATAACACAACAACGAACACTTAATATAACACAAAATCGTCCAGTCTTTGAGGCCTCGATGTCTGTCTGGCAGATCTCCGTAGTCCAGATGGGGCGACAGATGACTCCGATGAATGTAGCGCTCTCTCCAATGGTGTTGTGCGAGGTGACTGTCGTGCAACTGGGAACGGTGTCTCGGGAACGTCTTGCGATGTCGTGTGCGGTGACTGTGGGGGCGCGACCCTGGGTGCCGGTGGTGCCCTTGGTGATGATGAGGTCGCTAATGGTGCTTCAAACCTGGATGGTCCACCTACGATGTCCAGGGCAACAAGCGGAGATGACTCGTCGTTGGATGGTAACTGTGCTAGGAGCTATAGTCATCGCGAGGCGTGAGCTCCGTGGATGGAGCGGCTTTGCTCTACGCCGCGCTGCCAGTGACGTACAGTACTGGGGGCCCTCTCGCTTTCGCGCTGCGGGTCAGTCCCAGACATGAAGCTTTGAGGCTCTCCGGCGTGGGCCGCGGCGCCCGAACACACGTGTGCTGGGCTGCACACGTCTGTTTTTTCGTTCTTTTTTTCCTCGGGCGCGTAAAAGCCGGAGTACAAACTCCACTCGTCGAACAGCGTTCACCCACACCTTCTCCAATTTCCAGTCCGTTGGAAACTTGTGAAAAAGCACCTCCGGGTTCCACAGCGGGCTTGTTTGAGCAGCCCACAGCGCTACAAGTTGTACTCGGCATCTTTCGAGGAGCATCTGGGCAGTCTTGGGCGAACTGAGTTGATCGCTAAAACGAGCCTTGGAGTCCTCACAAGCAAATAAACAAAAGGCTGTACCGAAGCTACACGGGCTGCAGATAAAAGCAACGGCTAAACACGCCAATCACAAGCCGAAGTAGCGGTAATAGCGGCTCAAAGAAGCGCACTCCGCGCAACGCCCGGACCGGAGGAAAAAAAAAAAAAAGAGAACGATACTGACGTCACGGCCCAATGTTGCTTTAGCGATAGGCAACCCGCTGGCCACCCGCTAAGGAGCAGCGGCTCGCGGCGGGTCGCATTTTTATTATCGGCATTAGTGAGAATGTGGCGTCCCCCGGACGTAATTTTTTGGTCGTTTTTTGTGTCACTGCAGCGATACCAGTACTTTATTTCATTTTGAGTTTTGGCCGGAGTTGCCGTTTCCAATATGTTTACATTTTACCGGAATTGTTCGCGGCACCTATTTTTTGCGAATTGTAGGCGATTCGCGAAATTAGCGAAAATTAGGTCCTCGCAAAAATTAAGAATGAGGGACTCCGAAAACGTTAACGTCACTATTAACGTCACACCTCTCTCCCGAATTTTGGATGGATGGATGTTAATGGCTATACCCTTTGTAACGGGCGGTAGCTTGCGCCGCCTAGCCGAAGTCTAAAAAGACAAAAGCATATGATTCCTCCTGCCCTTCTAAGACCAATTTTCTCACCCTAACTATCACCAGGATGTCCTTCGGGGGATCGGGCTAAAAAAACTAAAAACATCACCCCCCTGCCTCTTCTCCCTGGCAAGAGAGTCGCAAATTTTCCTCTGGTCAAACCTTGTCGGCGTTACCCCAACACTGGACCCACTGGGAGACGAAGTTGAAACTTTGGGCCGGAGCCACGCGGGAGGGAGTCCCAATTTTCCTCTGTCCCGCCTGTCCCCAGCTGTGCTAGTTAGTTGTTCATCATTCAATTTTCCCTAGATAATTTCCACCAATTTTCTAATCGCCTCTTTGTCACTGTAATCCTTTTCTCTTCCGTCCTTCCATCGTCAACTAGTAAAACCCAGGGCCACGGCCAAATCCGTTATCCCTTCAGGGAGGGCAGGGCGAAGGAGGAACGGTCTTGTAACCTATGTTCCTTTAGAAAGAGAGAAACTTTCGTCCCTGAAGCAGGGGAGCAAAGTTCCTCCGTCGCCTGCATCTCATTATGGCGGCCCTGAATCGAGCAAATCGAGCTCAATAAGGCTTAACGAGGACGCTACGTCTCTTGTATGGGACGAGAGGAGCAGCAAATAAAAGCGTAACACGAGCTTTCCGCGAGCTGTGTTTCTTTCCGAAGCCAGATTCCCCCCACAGGTATAGAAACTTGCGTTTCGAAAGCAGTTACTCAGTCTTCTCGTCGACAGCACTGCGATGTTAAACGGAGACAACCGATACCCAGTTACTTCGCGCACTTTAGTCTTACCTTTGGTGTTCCTCAAGTCACAATTCCTTCGTCAACCGCACATCACGGAAGAATGGCAAACTCAATCCGCGAAACCAAAAGCCGCTCTCGAAAGAACAAACTCGAAGCCGCTGTTTATCGCGTAGCGTGAAAGAAGGTTAAATCGCTTGCCACCAGATGGCAGGGTCAAGCAGAGTAATTGCGAGTAGCTAGGCTAGGTGGCGCTAGGGATATTTTTATTTCCTCAGGCCACTATTGCGCTTCGGGATCTTCGGGAAGGTCCCGAGGCGCATACTACAAGCTCTACTATACACATTACGCATACTACAAGCATCAGGTGATCATACATTGAGCACATAGACATAAATGGCACATACAAATATCAATACAACGGCACGCTAACCCGAACACTACACCCGAGCTCTGCGTTTCCGTCTTTTATAGTGGTCGTTTTGAACGTACGGAATTTCTCGGTGACTGAATAAGCAATAAAAAATATTCCCAGCATGTTGATTTTTTTCCAGCAATGTCATACCTCTGAGAGTATTTTGAATGGCTCAGGGGATGAATCTCTCATTAAAAAGCAAACGCTCGATCATGCCGTAATTATTTGAAAGCCAATAAATCAAGCAGCTCCAATGCGGTTCGCAGCCATGAGTTTGTTTCCCCGCACGGCACGTCGTAGCCTGTATTTCTATTGTAGTGTTTGTTTTTTCTATTTGTGCTGTTCGCGCAAGGCTGCAATTGCCGTCTTGAATTAATCTTTGTAGAGCGGATATTCACTCAGCTGGAAGTGTTGCTTCACGGGCTGAGAAATCGCTTTTCGATCAACTTGAATGCAGTCAAAGCCGCGACTTGCGGCAGGTGGTGTACGGAGGTACGCCGTGGCTAGCTCGAAAACGTCTAGCGCTCATCCCAGCGCGCCACTTGGAGGGCAGTTTCTCCAGGAACCGTAGTATATTTAAACAGCAAAATAAAGGGTAGCTTTTTTTTTCGATTTTACCTATTCGTTTTTAATGCTAAAATTCCACACTGTAAATATACGTACAGTAGGGGACAAAAGTCCCCAGGACGCGCGAGCTGCGACTGAAACTCATCGCTCTGCCATCTGCTGGCGAGTCGCCTGGTTTCGAGATCACACAAACGCGCATGCGCGTCCCACTCTGCGTGCAAACATGTGTGTTTTCCCGCTTTTCTGCGCCGGAGTGCCTAACTCGGAATCGGGCGCGTGGTACCACCTCTGAGATAGCGCTTGCGGCTGACGAGCGTTTACTACACATCCCGAAACTGCAGCTACCGCCGCGGCATTGCGCCGCATTTCGCCGTGTCAGCGCACCTTGCTTTAAGACCAGTTGAGCTTATCGCTCAGTTGAGCTGGCGTGACTTCTTGCCATGTCAGTAAGCGCTATCTCCGAGGCGGTACCACGCGCCAGATTCCGAATTAGGCAACCCGCCACAGAAGAGCGGGAAAACACACATGTTTGCAGGCACAGTAGGACGCGCATGCGCTTTTCTGTGATCTCGAAACCAGGCGACCCGCCGGCAGATGGCAGAGCGATGCGTTTCAGTCATTTCAGTCGCAGCTCGCGCGTCCTGGGGACTTTTGTCCCCGACTGTACTTTCCGTCACGATTTCGTACTGTTCAGTCCTTTCCCCAGAGCGCAATCGCTCTCGGGGACGAGACAACCGACAGTCACATTGGCCATTGTACGATAGGAGCTTACTGTTCAGACCAGCGTTCCAACATGGCTATCCGCACTCCGCACGTCGATCGATTGCACCTAATAGGGAGTTTTAGAATAACGTACGCAATTTTAGCGCACGCTAGCGCTAAATTTAGCACTTGCTTTAGCGCACGCGACGCAAGAGAGTTTTAGAATAGCGTTTCTCCGCCGCGACGCAAAAGCCCAAGCATCTCGCGCTTGCAACGCCACCAAGATACAGTCACAATTTTTATTTCACACACGAAATGCTGCAACTTTAGAAAAAACAAGATTTTTGGTCCGGAGTAACAATTTTAGATTTCTTTAAACGTGAGAGTGTGACGCGAGCGGTCGACCGGTCGTGTCCGCCGCATGCGTCGCCTCGGCAAGAGTGTACTGACCTTCACCGATAAATGTTCGCTCGTCGCAAGCATCAAGTTGCCGGTGATCGTTGCCCACCCTACTGGATTTTCCAAACCGAGTCCAATGTCGTCCCGTATTGAAAATCGCAGTCGCGAGGATGCCGCCGACGTCGCTCTCACGACGCCACCAAAGCCACCGCAGCCACCCTAGCCATGGTCCTGGGGGCCGCCATTTTTTTTTAACTGTGCTCGTCTTGGCTTTAGCCAACTTCTCATCACGAATCCTCCTTGGAGGAGCGCAAAGACCCTTTGCGTACGCACGCTATTTCCGAGAAATAGCGCACGCTAAAATTGCGCACGCAAAGCGCAAAACCTGGTTGGCGTTCGGAGCATGCGCAGTGGCGACGACGCTATTCTTTGCGCACGGAAAGCTTTAGCGTGCGCTATTCTAAAACTCCCTAATCTCTCAAGTGGTATTAAACGTTTTAATGTAAAGCGGAATGTCAACCTGCGACACCCCGCCCCCTCCGATCACGGCCCGACCAGCGGCATTAATGCCCGACAGTTTACGTCATCTCATCTTGTTGTTACACCACTGATACGCGAACACACGGTCACATCGGCGATAATTCCAGTCTTCTGTTCACAACCCACAACACTGCCATCACGATGTTGCTGCTATGTTGCTGACACGCAGAAATACAGAACCACGTTGAACGCCGGTTGGCACTCGGCATGGGAAAACAGAACCGAACTCAGCCCGGAAGGCACCCAGGCAGCCGGCGGCAAAACATGCCTGTCTTCGACGCAGTCCCTGCGATTTCCATAACGTCGAAAACGTCGACACAGTTCCGCGTGGTTCCGCTACTGTAGTCCATCTTACCCAGTGTACGTAGCGCTGCTGGCACTGCTCCGGAACTTCGCTGTTTCTAGCGGCTTCGTTTGCTCGTTTGATAAAATTAGTGATAAAAACGTCAATGCAACCGAAATGTTCTGCACGTTTGGACTAGAAGACGGAATTACAGGCGGCCTTCGCTGCCGCTGAAGCACAATCAACTCAACAGCATTTATTAAACAACGTGCGTGACCTGCTCGAAAAACGAAAACGAAAGAAGATGAGTCGGGAGGGCGAAAGCTTTCTCCCGTCTGCCTGGAGAAGGAGAAAAACGTTTCGTTCCTCCCTGTTTCTCGTGTCCGCTTGGGGGCGCGTCAGTAGAAGGGAGAAAGACGCGCCGTTGCTACTTTTTTCCTCCATTTTTTCTTAGAGTGTAGTGTCTCGCTATCACTGTGGCAGGCGTTACATAATGTGTCTGTCTCCTGAAGTTTAGCCCTATACGTCCTCGTCCTCAAAACTCCCGTTCTCGCCTCGAACAGCAAAGAACTTCCCAGTGAATTGTCAAACACATTTTCCTTTCTTATGTCCTGCTTTCGTGACCTGAACACTGTTAGAGCCGATATCTCCTGCATTCTTCCCTCCAACATTTTCCTCTCTGCCTCTTTCACCCCCTTTTTCACTGAAGTAGTCTGTTCAGCCCCATCACCAGTGTGTAGGTATTTAAATGTAAGCTTTCGGGTTCGGTTTGCCCATTTTGTGTTTAAACGTTCCATGTATGAATACTTGAATACCTTCGTCCCAGACGTTGCGCTCGACCACCTCCGATTTCTAAAAAAAAAAAATGCATGGCTTTTTGCCGCAATGTCCGTAGCCATGCCCTGAAATAGTTTTGACGAAAAAAATGTTTTGATCACGTGAGCGTGGTTTTAACTTTTAAAAAGAGCGTGAATCTAGGCATCACTCAATATTTGATGAAAAATCCACTTTTTTATAATACACCCAAAAATATTTTTTCTTAAATTTACACGGCTTTCGACCTACAATGTGGCTGTGCTTGTGCAGTTTGGTTTAGTTTAAATATTTCTTTTAAACACAAGTTTTCGTGTAGATTTTAACATATTTGTTGTTTTAATAGAAAATATCTATTTGCTCCCGTGACTTAATAGAACTTTTTACCGGCTGCCCTGCAGGTATATAATCTATAAAAAATGTTTAAAACGACTCAATTAAATATCTCGCAGTAAAAAAAACCTGAAGTTGCCAAAAAGTGCGTTTTGACGCATAAACAGTCATTTATTTCACCTTGAGGTGGTCCCAGTAAAAATACAAAATATGGTGGGTTTCAAGAACAATCGATCGCCTTTTATTTCTAAAAGTTTGATCAAATTAATTTGTGTTTAAAGAGAGCAAACAATTTTGAAGTTGAACTCTCGCACCACGACCCGGCGTCGCTTCTTAACGCCTCTTCGCCGCACAGCACGCCACCTGCGACGATAGCTGACACGATTAGACCCAAAGAAAGAGCGGAGTTTGCTGCCCCTTCCCCTTGTCCGTCTTTCCGGCTGCAAGGGAAGAAACGACGGGTATCGTGTAAAAATCTGAGGTGCCGCCAGTGCGTAGCCATAGCAGTCCCGTTGTGCCCTTCGTACCCGAGGGCGGCGCGAAACGCGTTACCAAAACGACGGGGGGCATCAGGCGACGTGAACTTCTCCATGCCATGCCAAAGGTCCCACGGACGGCCACCTCCGATTCCTAAAATAAAAGTAATGGCTCTTCACCGTAATGTTTGTGGTGTCTCCCTAAAATATTCTTGACGAAAAACAAATTTCCTGGGGTGATGGCGGTTTGAACTCGTAAAAAGGGAGTGAAACTAGGACTCGTTTAATAATTGATGAGAAGTAAGATTTTTTTACGGAACACTGGAGTAGTTTTGCCTAAGAACCATACGGTATTCGGATTGCTATGTCATAATGATCATGAAATTTAATTTGCTCAAAGCAATTCAAAAAAGGAAAATATGAGGACATCAGCATATTTTAGTTTTGTTACAAACCATCTCGTTGCTGCAAGCGACTATAAAAATTATTTTTGACAGCCCTGTAGGTATTATGTACACAAAAAAGGCTTCAGGCCGTACAACTAAATATCCTGCAAAAAAAAACTAAATTCGTGCAAAATTGCGTTTTTCCGTGTAAAGAGCCTTCAATTTTGCCTTGAGGTGGCCCAAAGAAAAATACGAATCATCGTGACTTTTACAGGAGAGTGTATCGCCTTTCGTTCTTGAAAGTTACTTAAAATAATTTTGTTCTAAAGAGAAAAAAAAAGGCATTTTGAAGTTGAGCTTTCGTGCCGCAAATTGGCGTCGTTTCTTGCGCCTCTTCTCTGCACAGCACGCCACCGTCGAGCCCGGAAAGCGTGCGATGGTGTCACGGTTTGCGCGCGCAGGTAGACAGGGGGACCTCGAGTTATCGGGTACATCTTGGTGGGAAGAGGCTTTTTTCCACTCTTGTTGCTTTATAGCTTTTCCTATTTCGACCGTTTTGCGCGGCGGTGTCCTCCTGTGGTCTTCCACTGTATTGATATCAGCAGATGCTTGGCGCTGCCGGGTCAGAGCATCCACTAGTAAGTTAGCCGTTTCTTACGTACACATCGCAATTACTCTCTCTTGTCAACGTCAGGACAGATTTAAACAGCAACACAAAAGCCTCGTGAACGGGCAATCTCAAACGACGAATGCGCGCCGTTGGAGGCTCACGCCTCGTTTGCGTTTAAATCGGCTTTGAAACGGCAAATTATTGTGTCGCTGAATAGGGAGTTTTCGTAGACCGCACTTCCCCCTCCGCTAAGCCCTCCGCAACGAAGAAGCCGCTACTGCGCCTGCGCGCCCATGGCCTTGACTGTAGAGTCCCGGATATCGTAGCGGGTTGCGGAAAGCGTTGCGGGACTGCCAAAACGACTTACGAAAACTCCCTAATAGTTCCGCTTTTCACCGCAGTATGCGTGACGGCTAGATTTCGCGGCGATATCATCGTGTATCCCTTTTAGGAGAAGTTCACGTCAGCTGATGCCACCCTTCGATTAGGCATCGCGTTTCGGAGTGTGAGGAGTGGCCCTCGGGTACGAAGCATACTTGGGTAGTAATTCAATTACTGTAATTGAATTACTGTAATTTAACTACTTTTCTTGATAATTTGTAATTGTAATGCGGAGGGCAAGTTCGTCCGCTTCTTGCACAGGGGGTAGCGGTGACGTCAGAACGCCGAGCCCTGATTGGCTGATCGCGATCCCCTATCTGAGCGTCGTCTGCTCCTTTGCAACGTCGTCTGCTCGCAACGTCGTCTGCGTCTGTCTTACGTTTCCTGCGACTTTCGAAAGTGCAGAGGCCAGATTCACGAAACGATATTACGCCAAAAATGTGCGTAAGACAAAACGTAAGAACAAATTCGTATTCACGAAACGAAATGATCGTAAGTTTTGCGCAGGTTACGACGGAATTCTACAACAGCTCCAAAGCTATCTTACGCACTTCTTACGATCAAATCAGCATGGCCGACAGCGTCGCTCAGTTACTTGGTCGCGACGACCAACGGACGTTTATATTTGTACGTGCTCTTCTCACGCGTCCCGACTACAAGCAGCAAGAAAAAAAAGTAAAAAGTACTTGAAATAAACCACGACGAAGAACGCTGGATCCACAAACACCCGGGAAATGCTCCAACGGCCACGATTCCACCGACCGCGACCAAGCGAGCTCGGCAGATAGGCCTAGCAGGCACTCCGACTCGGTGCAGCGGCGCTCCAGCGGTCCTTGGCCAAGACCGTCTGCCCACGACCGGCTGGCGTGCTGAATGGAATATGCCCGCGCTACCCTTGTGAACCCTTCCCGTATTATACTTTGATCGCTGACCTCAATTTTAGATTATGAGGTCAATCTCTTCCTCTTGTCATCTCCTTCCCACGTAGCACGAGAACGTTCTGAGAACATTCCGGGAATCTTCAAAAGAACATAGGCAACATTCTTGGAATGTTGCAAATTTACGTAAGAACATTCTATCAACGTTGTCAGAATGTGGCGCAGGCACTTATCGCTACATTCGGGGAATGTTTTCAAAGGGATATTCTTAGAACGTTCTGAGAACGACGTAGAACATTACCAGGACATTCAATAAACATTCAAATATCCTAACAAGGTTCAAAGAACGTTCTCAAAATATAAAAAAAAACTTCTTCAACTTTCTTTAAATGTTGCAAATTTATGCAGGGACATCCTTTCTATCTCCTCGGAATGTGACGTGGGTACATCCTTACATTCAGGGAACATTTTCAGAGGCTTATTCACAAAGATTCAACAATTACGGCTTGCTGAATTAGGAAACAGCAACAATGAGCCGTACTTCATATATGGATGTGGTAAAGCTCCTTACAGGGCGATCGATTGTTTTTAATTGAAAGATAGGTTTAGAAGGCGCAGGCACAAGAGTGCCACTTTCCCAGCCCTCCAGCCTGTGCATGTACTAACTGTACTCCTACCTGTCACTTGTCAGCTTCTTTCATTCAAGATATACTGCATATATAACTGATTACTCACTCCGAGCTTAAAGGGTAACTGCAAAGAAAAAAAAAAGTGTATTTTTAAACAGCCTAATTGGGACAAGCATGTCACAAAACAATTTTTCCGACAAAAACAATATTTTTTTACAGCAATATTTATTGCGCGAGACTGATTTTAGTTTGCGGCTATTTCGTCCGTTTTAAATCGCGCGCCACAAAGTTGGTATTATACGTCACGTAGTGGCTGCTATACGTCATGGAGTGACGTATAACAGCCACTCCGCGCGCGTCGAAAGAGCGGGAGTTTCAAATGTGGAGAAGTTGTGACTCCGACTAAATTACGTCCTGTGGCGTAAATATTGCTAGAAAACAAATTGTTTTTTCGCGGAAGAGTTGTTTTGCGAAATGCTTGTCCCATATAGGCGGTTTAAAAAACACTTTTTTTTTCTTTGCAGTTACCCTTTAAGAGCAGATACACATTGCATTTCACACTCAACTGCAGGATATACTTTTTTTTTTCGAAGTATTAACTCCCACATGCTAAAAATCAGATCTATTCAAAACTGCACCTCTACATACCCAGTGAGTGGCAAGTTCATTATCAAGTTTTGAAAACCATTGCTTTTCTCCTACACCTCATATCACATTCCTCGGTAGACTCGTATAAGATAAAACTGATCCCTTATGCTAAGTTTCCAGAAACTCCACTTAATTTGCATATTTTTGGCACAAAGTGGCATATAGTGGATGGTGTTTCGAACCACAGGTTGCGTGAGAGCTCCGTAAAGTTGGCTCCACCTGCGAAAATTCTAGGAATGTTCGCAAGCGAACGTTGAAAGAATGTTGCGCATATGAATGTTCGAAGGCGAATGTTCAGAGAACACTGTGCCTACGAATGTTCGCCAACGAACGTTCCTAGAATGTTGAGAAGCTTACCTTGTAGAGAATGTTTGCATACAAACGTTCCTAGAACATTCCGAATGGTGTTTTAACGTTCCTTCAACATTCAGAACACCCACGGAATGTTCGCGCGACATTGGGTGCTACGTGGGTTGTTTTCCGAGGCAACGGTGACTCTCGCCAGTGAAAAAGCGGTGAACCTCCGACAGACGCAGGAAAGGTAAAGCAGCCATCGCTTTGACTAGCAGACGTAAGGCAGACGACGTTAACTGCGCCAACCCGCCGACGCCGTTAAAGAGTTTGGAGTCTCGCCGCACACCAAAGGAGGGAAAAAGTATCTGAGAGGGAACTTGCGGACACTAACACGCTCAATCTCGGTTCTTAGCAGACAAACCTCGGCGCCTCGGGACACCTCGCCAGTGAGTCCCTCCTTGATGCGCGTCTGCTAGTTAGACAAAAACAACTTACCGCTCGAGTTATTTCGTCTGCCCTCTCTGAAAGGCGAAGTCGAGCTCGCTCGTAAAGACCTGCACTTCCGAAAGTCGCAGGAAAGGTAAGACAGACGCAGACGACGTTGCAAAGGAGCAGACAACGCTCAGATAGGGGGTCGCGATCAGCCAACCAGGGCTCGGCGTTCTGACCTCACCGCTACCTCCTTTCTCATGCGCCGAAGGCGAAAATGAGCCCACTTGCGAGGCGTATTAATTACTTTTGGCTAAAAGGAATTGTAATTGTAATTTAATTACTTTTTAGCGTCACTAATTGCAAAATTTCAGGCACAATTACAATTACTTTTGCAAAACTTTGCGGCGCCGACAGAACCTCTCTGAATGCCTCAGCGCTCGCACAAGCGGCCTAGCTCTCGGTGAAATGCTCACACACAGACACAAACTCACACACACGGACAACATAAATAGCGTCGCATTGTTTGTTGTTTACACTGCGGGCTGACAGACAATTCTTTTGGAGCCTACCTTAACGGCACCGTGTAGCGCCGTCTGCGGTGCGAGAAGACAATAGCGGAAACATGCCAAAATATTGAAAGAAAAAAAAAAATTGAGCTTCAGCTTTCAGCCGAGGTTGGGAACTTATTTGTCTATGAAGTTATTTTTCTTCCTTTTTTTTGCCAGTTTTTTTACGTTCCTCTTCCAGTATTTTTGTGTTTTTTTTTTTTTTCAAATTTATTGCCTGTTGGTTTTACTTCGGATATCATTTGCATAAGCACTGTGGAGACTGACCTCGCACCTGTGAAAATTGTCACCAATATTTCTACTTATATATTTCAACTCAATGTAAATAATTTACAATACCATGATGTTTGTATGTGAATGTGGTCGTATTAGCGCGTGTGGATTTTACCTTTATATTAACACTTGTAAAATATTCCTATATGACTAATTGTCACATTTTAATTTGCGTGGCTAACAAAAGTCTGTGAACCAAATTTAGCGATCTGGCATCTTCCAGCATATAAAATAATTTATTATTATTTATTACAAAATATAAGAACGTAGTAGTACTTCATTGCCCCATACTGTCAAGTTCTATCATGAATTTGACTTAATTCATAAAAAGAAAGTACAATACGTGACCATTGGAGTAAGGAATGAACAACTATGTTGCATTTCATCCAACTCGTTTAAAGTTATATGGCCCAAGTCGGGTCGCTCTCAGAAATAAGTAATTGTAAAGTAATTGCATTACTTTTGAAAATTAATTTGTAATTGTGATTAATTACTTTTCACGTAGTAGCAATTGCAATTGTAGTTAAACTACTTTGGAAGCAAAGTAATTGTAATTGTAATTAAATTACATTTTGGAAGTAATTTACCCATGTATGGTACGAAGGGCACAACAGGCCTGCTATGGCTACGCACTGGCGGCACCTCCGATTTTTACACGATACCTGTCGTTTCTTCCCTTGCAGCCGGAAAGACGGACAAGGGGAAGGGGCAGCAAACTCCGCTCTTTCTTTGGACCTAATCCTGTCGTCGCAGGCGGCGTGCTGTGCGGCGAAGAGGCGTTAAGAAACGACGCCAGGTTGTGGTGACAAAAATTACTTTGATCAAATTTTCAGAATCAAAAGACAATCAATTGTTCTTCCAAACCCACCATATTGTGTATTTTTACTCGGACCACCTCAGGGTGAAATAAACGGCTGTTTATGCGTCAAAACACACTTTTTGGCAACTTCGGGATTTTATTTTTATTGCAAGATATTTAATTGAGCGGTTTTAAACATTTTTATATATTATATACCTGCAGGGCAGCCGGTAAGAAGTTATATTAAGTCACGGGAGCAATTACTAGATATGTTTCATTAAAACAACAAAAATGCTATAATTTTCATATTGTTTTAAAAAAAAATTAAATCAAACAAAACTGCACAAGCCCAACCACATTGTAAGCCGAAAGCCATACAAATTTAAGAAAAAAAATATTGTTGGGTGTTTTATAAAAAAAACGGATTTTTCATCAATTATTGAGTGATGCCTAGTTTCACTGTTTTTAAAAACATGATGCCTAGTTTCACTGTTTTTAAAAAGTTAAAACCGCGCTCACGTCGTCAGAAAATTTTTTTTTGTCAAAATTTTTTTAGCGCATGGCTACGGACATTGCAAAAAAGGCCATATCTTTTTTATTTCTTTTGTAAATCGAAGGTTGTTGAGCGCGACGTCTGGGACGTTTGACATGGAATGCACCTTCTATCAACCTTTGTTTAAATTTCAACTTACTAATTGCCTCTCTGCTCTCAAGAGAAGATCATCCCATGTCCCCCTGTACTCCCTCATTTGGTGTTTTTTCATGTCCTCCCAGTGCCAATCTGTCTATGCTTCTTTGTCGAATTTCTAATCCTGATTGAATCTCTGATTTTTTGCACAGAACTGATTGCCAAAAGAGTCCTGGTACCATCACTCATTTTCGTATACCTCTGACCACAGCATATCTATTATAGTTCCAGAGTGCCTTGAGCTTCATAATAGATGAATTTCTTTTCCCTTTTCTAATTATATTTTCCTCGTGTTCCTCTAGATATTTCCTTCCCTCATTAAGCCAGACTCCCAGATATCTGTATTTTCCTACATGGTCTATTACAATGTCTTGTATCCTCAGGGATTCCCTCTTTTCGTCGTTAAAGGGACACTGACAGGGTATTTATGCTCGCCGAGGTTTTTAGTTGTACGTGACATATGAGAGCCCAACTACCCAGAACAGAATTTGCGGCTCGAAATTCGGTTTCTTTCCGCCCGAAAACCGCCGATCAAGAACTGGCCGGTTCGAGTCTCGCTCACTCTCTTTTCCGTGGTCACGGGCCGTTTTTGTAAGGTATCGATGCGACCACCAAATTTAATCAACGTCGTGGGTCATTAAAGGCACACAGTCAATATTAAAAATAGAAAAAAATATGAAACCCATTTTTTGTGGCTTCAAAAAAGCTGCAAATACGTTGATTGAAAAAAAAGGTAGCACAGACAACCGGAAGCTTTCTGTGCGTTCACTGCATAAATCTCGACATGGCGTCGTTTCGCGTATCGTGGGTACATTCTAGTACACCATATCGTGGGACTAGCACTAGCGGATGGCAGCGGACGACGGGCGTTGGACCTCTACTTCAGAACTGTCGTTCACGGTACTGGCGAATTCTGTCTTTCTTCGAAAGATAAATTTTGGACCGATAAAAAGAACTGATATTCATCCCGTACGACACGCCCGACCAGCAAGCCGATTGCACGAAGACGTCGCCGAGCCGTCGTCCCTTCTCGTGGCTGAAGACATCGCTCGCTCAAGCCGGGAATCTGGAAATCGGCAGCAAACTTCCGACATACAGTCTACCCGCTGCATAACTACGCATGATAGAGTTCCTTCAGTAGCTCAGTGGAAAGACGTCCGCTTTACACGCAGAGGGCACGGGTTCGATACCTACCTGTCATTTTTTATTTTATTTTTTTTTGTCAAGCATTCTGCGCTGCTTACATTTCTTTATCTACAATTATCACAGAAAAAAAAAAATTTTTTGTGGACGATACGTCGCTGCACTAAATGGTATGGATTCCATTTTTGACACCTGCGAACTCAATGTATATCAGTTTCCACAAAATGCAAGGAGCATATGAATCGGGTAGCGTCCGCTTTCCGAGCTTCGCGTAATGGTTCTACAGGAATTGCAGCCAGCCATTGATCCCGACCTGTTGATCTTTCGGAAACTTGTGCACTCTGGCATAACTCTGGCCACTTTCAGATGCAGGACATGTGAGGCAACTCTTCACGCAACATCTTGGGAGTATTCTTTTCCTAGCTGATCACGGGAATTCACCACGGCACTCGGGCACTCACTACTAATTGCCAATTAAATGTACAAAACAACTCATCTTGAAATACAGAACAGCGAGCGGAACAAACATAACTGCAAACGAATACCACGGCGAGCGAACGCATTTCGTCTGCTACGGTGCTACGTGCGGAAAGAGGAGAAAAAAAAAAAAAAGGCACTCACTACGGTGAGGGGGCCCGTCACTGTAGTGCGGCCGGCAAAAGTGAGGGGGCCCAGTTTTAGCCGAGTAAACCCAGTTGAAAATTCTCATTAGATTCCAATTGGAATTTCCAATTGGTACCAGCTAGGTTTTCGGAGAACCAATTGGTTACCGCAATGGGAACCAATGGGATCCAATGTGAACCATTTGGAACCCATTAAGTTTCCAACTGGAAAATTTTTTTCCAATTGGTGAACCCATTGGTCAGTGTGCTTACAACTGGAACCCACTAAAACCAATTGATTCCAATTAAAACCAGTTAGAATTCCAATTGGATCTAATGATAATTTTTAGCTGGGAAGGCACGGCCACATTGGCGTCGCGGAGGCCAGCGGCGTGACGGTCGGCACTGCCGGTTGCCGACCGAAGCCAGTTTTCGGCTTCAGCGGCGCGACGGACGGCGCCGGACAGTCAACCGCTCCTTGCACGGTTCAGAGCGCGCCGCCGCTCGCCGCAGAAGAGAGGAGCCAATGGGAGGTGGCGTAGATAGTGACGTTGCGATGCCATGGCAACGCTCAAGCCGGTCCCCCGCGCCTCTTTCACGTTCCGAAGGACGTGTTTCGTGTCGTCTACTTCGCCCCCGGTGCCTTCCCCAACGGAGCGGTTCCTTGAAACTGTGCGACTGGTTCCCTTTTTATATGACAAGACGCAGCCAGACTACCAAGATAATGACGCTAAGAACAACCGCTGGGAAATTATAGGAGAAGAATTCGGAATTACAAGTAAGTTTCTCCGTGGCACTTGTTGCTTGTCGTCTGTGTTGTGACGGATGTCGTGTTGATTTGGTGACACTTTCGAAAGTAGCCTTCATCTCTGGCGCGCCGCCGGTGCACGCCCGGTCGGGCGCACCCCCGGTCGGGCGCAAAACGCACGGTCGGGTGTAGCCACGTGACTTCCGCTACTCACACTATCCTCTCCACTTCTCCGTTTCGGTTTCGCGCAGTTGCGTTTTTTGGCTTTATTGAAAAAATACGCGACTCTGTAGCAAAATATTAATTGGGTAGTATTCCGACACCATAATGAATCGCCTGACAAAAAAGGAAAAAAAAATTTGGGGGGGTGTCAGTGTCCCTTTAAACACCATTACTCCAGACTTGTCACTACTAAAACTCATGCCCAAGGTATCCCCTTCCTCTCCACATATTCCAGGTAGGCCCGGTAATGTATCCTGGTTATCTGCCATAAGTACTCTGTCATCCACACACATCAGTCCTGGTATTACCTGTATTACATTTCTCCCTCCTTCCATATAACTCGCATCAAAACCTAAGTTGCTCTTTTGCGGGTTGCTTTGGACGGCCCTTATATTGGTCTCTGCCGCAGCCGAAGGAGCACGCAAAACGCCGGATTTTCGCAGTAGTACGTTATTCAGGGGAAGGCGTTAACCCTCCTCGCAACCTTGCGTGGGGGCGTAGTGTGTGTGTGTGTGTGTGTGGGGGGGGGGGGGGCGCTTATTGCTTCTCAGGAGCCCTGCAAAAGGACAAAGGGAGGCTAAGAAGCAGTTGCTTTTCTTGTATACTCCTCTTGAAGCCGCTCAGAAATCTCGCGAAGGAGGCTCTCTCCTGCACCCATGGAGAGTAATGCGCGTTTCCCCCAACGAAGAGGGGGCGGCCACGGCACGTTCGGCGATCCCCGGTCCATCCAGCGTCTTGGGAAGATGGTGCCCAGCCAGTGCCTTACACTTGTCGCCCAGTGGGGTGGCGCCCCATCTTGCATTAAGATGCATACGTCCCGCTGCATGTTCGGTGCTTCCAACTCGGGAAGAAATTCATCTAACATCATCTGCAGGTAGATGTCTCCAGACACGTTGCCTTCGAAGAAAAAGGGGCCAGCGACGCCCTCTTTCCAAATTCCGCGCCAGACTTACTTTCTGCGACTGCAAAGCCCCCTCGAGCGTCCAGTTCGGATTCGTCGAACTCAAATAGCGGCAATTCTGGGTCGTGACCCGTCCGTCCAAGTGAAATGTCGCCTCATCACTAAACAGCAAAAACTGCAGATGTGGTGGATCTTGTGCAATCCTGAGGAGCTCGTCCCGGCAAAAGTCGAGTCGCTTTTCGTAGGTCACCGGGCAATAACTCGTAAATCAGGGCAAGCTTGTACGTGGTACGTACGCATCTCGCGGATAGCTTTGCACACAGTGCGCCTGAATACACCGAACAAACGTGCGGTTCAATTCGCAAAGGCAAATGAGGATCTGCCTCGAAGGCACCGACGATGGCGGAGCGGAGCTCTTTCTTTGAGGTGGAACGTGGAAGACGTGCGTTTTGCTCTTGACGCTACTTTCTTCTGCAAAGCGCGGGGCCCACGTCCAGATCACCGACGTGGAAGGTGGCCGTAAGCCGAACTCCAAGAGGAGCTTGCACTTGATCTTTTTAAAGCTCCCCAGTTCGGCGTGCCACAGTACGACCCGACACCGTTGTTCGCGCCGTAACTGCAGCATAAGGAACACCAGTAGGTAACAAAATAAAACTGAACATAAACAAACAATGTAGGTGCGCGTAGATGACTGTCAGCGTTCGTGAAGACAGAAGCAGGCGACGCCTGCTTCGGTATTTATCGGGATGGCTTTTCACACACATACACAAAAACCAGAGTGACCTCAATTTCAAATTCTTTATTTAGTTTTGTTTCCTTCTATTGACATCTACTCTCATAGTATGAAAACAGTTTTTCACGTTTACTTTTTATTCTGGTAATGGTAAGTGTTGAAACTTTGGCATCTTGCTCGAACGGCCGGGGCCACGTTCTGACGGAGTTTGAGCTCTCCGCGATGTCTAGTTTATTTTTTCGGTGCGAAAAACAGGGTTCGGCTTTCTCGCGTACATACATTTTGTTTTTTTATTATGAAAATCCCATTTTGTCCAGTGTCCTTATAAGGAGACATCACTGTATTTCATAGGCGGACTCGGGAACTAGTTACGTAATATATGGTGAACCTCTGAAGAATAGCAGTGGCTCTCCAAAGTTTGTTGAAGTGGTCCTTGTACTGCAACCGGGTTTCTAACTCAAATCTTTGCAATTCCATGCACAAAAAAACAGAACCCAAAAATATTGCCACAACCTTTATTGTCATCCAGTTTGAATTACACTTCTGACACAAGATCTGCAGTTGACAAGGGCACCCTCACGAGGGTCCCGTTGTCGTATCGCGGAAAGCAGGCGATATGAAAACAAAGACACATATGAAGTGTAACAAATACTTGTGTAAAAGCAAAAAAAGCATCCAAAGTTAAAAAAAAAGAAAACATTAACATTTTTAGGTGATTTCGTACATTACGTAGAAAGATTCTCGATGAGCAAAACAATCAGAAAAGCTGTTCCGAGAGAACGCAGCTGATCGACCAATTGTGACTGATATCCTATGTTACTTGATTGTTCAGCTGGAAAGCGTTTTTGACTCCGATATTTGTAGATTTCACTGTATCTGACAGACATTCTTAGGCCTGTGTTGCTAGGCCGGATTAAGCCGGCAGGAAAGCAGGGCTGCCATTTTGCTTGATGTGGGCAGTAGCATGCGATTTCCAGTGTGCCTAGGCAATGCCAACTCACTGTCTAGTATTTGAATGTTGGATTTGGCATCTGTAAGGGGGAAAGTTTTTTTCAGTTCCATTCTAACAAATTGGATCCTGTTCAAATAGCGCTGTGGATTTATGGGGTGAAGAGGCTCCACCCGACGATTCAACAAAGGCTTGGGAGGCAACAAAGGCCTGTGAGAAACGGCCCCAAGCAATGTGCGGAAACTAAGCCTAATGGCGCCCATCCTCTCCTGCTGAAAAACCCTCGAACTCAGTCACCACTAGGTTTCATTATTTGCAAATAGGTGGCACAACTTCCGGGGAAAAGAGTTGGTAGTCAATGTCTTCGAGCTTAATGGCCCAAGCCACAGAACATGCCTGACAAAGATCTGAGGGAATCAAATAAAGTTGGAACGACCTCAACTAAAAGCAGTGTTTCCCACGAAAAGACAGTGCTTGATCAAGGCCTGAAACAATGGTAACATCCATCCTTATACTTAAGGACAAAATATGAGCATCAACATACAACCTTAACTGCCACACTTACTCTTTGGTTGACTGATTGAACAAAACCTTGCAGAAATTCACAATTTAAAGAATAGGACTCCTATTTTGTTTTTATTACTGACCAAAGGTTCTTTTCTGAAACGACGATGTAAAACTCACCGGGAAGAATGGCATGAAGAAGCACCTGAAAAGTCTTTGAACCCGACAAGTTTTGTGGAAAGGATGTTGGTTTCAGCTAATTCCCAATATTTTGTCACAGGTCAATAGTATGTTGACCACTGTGTAATGTTTGATCCAGAATGTATTATGAAGAAAATGACTTGGAAGTTCATTAAACTATACCTCGGCAGTTCGGAGCAAACACCATGTAGGCGTCTCCCGAGATTCTTTTGGCTTGCATTGCACGCTTCATGCACATGGCTTTAAGGCGGTTTCACATGACACACTTCTGGCTCAAAATCTCGCCAGACACCATGTTGATGAACTTTCGCCCTATGTCATTCTTTGTGTGGAGGCAGTGTCATCCAACTTGCTCGACTTGCTCGAGTTCTTTTGGGTCGTGATCCGCTGCATCTGCCAAAGTAGTTGGCCACACAAAAGAGCATTGTCCGGTACTTGGTATTTATATGTACAGGTTTTTATTCGGGAACCGGCCCTCGAGAGTTCGACCAATGGGCAACCAAGACACCCCAGGGGTTTGAATTTGGTAATGGCCGGAGCGGATATTTCTCGGCTGCCGACTAAATGTAGAGTCACAGCTTTCTGCTGGTCACATTACTGAAAACTGAACAATTTTGACCTGTTCACAAGTGCACGATTGGGCAGCATTTAACCTTCCGATCGACATCATTTTGTGCACGGCGGCACAAGAACTTGAGATTTCCAAAGGAAGCACGGGTTGCCAATCCCTTTAACTGTGAAATAGCAGACGATCACAATTTCAGCCTGCACCTGATATTATTTTGCCGTGGCACAGCAAACAATCCACATTTTTTTCGGTTTGTCAGCAAACGACGTGTTTGCTTGTTTCATTTTCCTATGTGAATGACACTCTTGTAGCAGACCGCCCCCCATCTTCGCTTTCATTAGCAGTTTAACCATCTTGGTCTCTCTTACGAACCAAGCTCCTTAAGAGACTGATTTTATCTCGCTCTTGCAGTGACCAAAACCTAACATTATAGACGCCCAGGGCCGATTCCAGAAAGAAAATAAACATAGTGAGAGTGGGTTTATCCTGCCAAAATATGCTCCTGGTTGATTTCATTGAGTTTGGTAGATGACGGAGCCAACTGCCATGCTTCTGAGCTCCACCAACGGCAAAACCGACCTCAAAAACTGGTCGTCTGCAAGCAGACAAAGGGGGAAAGTAGCGGATGCTGTTCATCAACATGGCGGAACGTGGCTTACAGGAACCGAAAAGGCATTTCGTGAAATCTCTCAGTAGTTACCAGACAGGATGAAAATGGCTGGGCATCTCTTTCGAATGCCTCCAGCAAGCACTCGTTGCCCTCTGCCATGCTTTGGCTGCGAATGCATGTTTGAGATTGACGAGACTACAAAGCATTATCAAAGGTAGGAAACTCGTGCAAGAGGCGGGACATCTCCCTGCCGTTCTCAACCTGTTGGTGATGCACATTGGGGGGACCCACATCTCCAGCCAAAACTCCTAACCTAAGTGAACGCACATCAGACAGGCATGCTTCGTTTCCTACACACGTTTCCGAGCAGTCGCACCTCAAAGGCTTGTACGGCCACCACGGGTGCAAAAACGATTTGTTGGGGCACCAATCTGGCAACCGTCGGCACGTCTCGGCAAGGCTCGGCTATCGGATGACCTACACCTGCCGGCTGCAAGACGGCGGCGCCCAGACGCCACACTTGCCGACGTACGCTCGACTACGTCGGGACGCCCGCAAGAGGGCTGAGATCGATGCAGTCGCGGCAGTTGATCCTGCGAGCAGTGGCCTAGCAAAACAGACGGCTGAACGCATCTTTGCACCTACGATGACAAAGTTTCTGTCGGCAGGCTACACTCGACGAGCACCCGCAGTCTCCACCTCCGAACCGTCTGCCATTCTGGCGTCACCGTGCAAACGCCGGGTGGATTAAATAGAGGCGACGAGATTCCGCGTCGGCGTCGCGACCCGGGGCGGGTGCCTCCTCAGCGCCGCTTCTTCTTCTCCTGGCGGCTCCGGCGGCCCGCGTGGTGTGCCTGGTGCCTGTGGCTGGCTGCCTGGAGCGCCAGCCCATCTCCGGGGTTGTCCTCGTCGCTCGAGTCACCCGCGTCCTGCAAACACATAGCAGACACTCAACACGTGCGACGGCGGCTTCTTCCAGCAGTTAAGGGTACGTCGAACTCCCAAAAGACATTTGTCTTAAACTGCCTGGATAGGAAACTTGTGTCCCAAAATGTAAGCAGATGGCGCCGCCCAGTTCCTATCAGGTGGCATCACCTCCTCTGGAGTCGAAAATTGTTAGAGAATACACCTCGCAACAACTCGACTAATACGACTCAATGAAACAGAATACAACTCACTTTGACTTTTGTTGTTCTCGATTTTGCACTCCATAGCCAATCAAGTTTGGCGTGACACGTTGAGTCATCTAGCTCAAATTATTTACGAGACTGGGAAGGCCCTTTCGCCAGCCTAGTCACTTGAGGGGCTTTTCGTGCATCGCTTTGAAGGTGTTGATTCGAGAGAGTTTGGTCTTTTATTCTTAACATTGCTACCAGCTGCCGCAGAAGAGCAAATGCCAAACTGTAGGCACTGTTGCGTACAAAACTGTCGCAACCCCGAAAGTTTAAGGCCACAGTCCAACTGGTTGTGGCTAGGGTGACCACCCGTCCCGCGACTCGCGGGACTGTCCTGCATTGAGGGTTCGTGTCTCGCGTCCCACAAGAAATACCAAAATCTTCAAAATGTCCCGCATTTCACACTGCTGTAAAATTCACTACGCAATTCATGGCGCTGCTGAGCAACGGGGTACGGGGAAGTGCGGGGGTCGTTGGCAATCGTGTGAATCACGATGGTACAGCATTTTCAATCCAAGCATTGCGGGAAGCGACCGACGTTCTCGCAGGAGAACTGACGTGAAGGCGCCGTTGTGCCTCTCCTCCCTTGGTGGCAATATATTGTAGAGACAATTGCTCGCCAAAAGTTGAAAATAAATTATTGTAATTATTTTCAAATCGTGCTGTGTCAATGCAAAAAAATTGCTGTAAAAAGATTTTTTTTTTTTAGTGAAGACGATTAGACAAGGCAAAAAGACTGCAACTCACAACGGACAAAAACAACCACATAAGGTTTGAAATTTCTGTTAAAGCATCTTGGCAAAAATAAGAATCAACAGGAAACAAGAAGCCGTAAAAAAGTTACTGTTTCTTCTTTCCTTTTGATGCATTGAGTTCTGCTGCAGTCAATTTTATGTTTTCAACTTAGACACATTTATTAACATGTGTGACATTAAAACTACAAATATATCACTGGCAGTGAAAATTATTGAGCTTAATTGCCGCAATACAATTTGCAGCTGTATAATATGATTTGAAACAAGACAGGGTGTTAAATGTGCTAGCAAAGCCATATTTCGTGGCGTCTGTTGATAAATTTCCTCGAATACTGTAAACTACTTAATTTTCGCGGGCTCAAATTTTCGCGAATCGGGCCAAAGCTGAAAATTTGAAATTATTCGCGGGTTCTAATTTTCGCGAATTTCGTGTAGCTTCCGTAGCGTTCACATATCGCCCGAATTGTTCGCGGGACGTATTTTTCGCGATATGTAGGTGATTCGCGAAATTCGCAAAAATTAGGTCCTCGCGAAAATTTAGTCGTTTACAGTAGTTATTTTTTCCATGATGCTTTTTAACCTAAGTCTGGGGCACAAGGAGGGAAGAAAATGTTTCCTGTTTCTACCCCAGTCTCGGGTTAAAAAGCATCATGGTGAACTTCCACCAACTCGACTGCGCACTAAGTTCATTTTTGCAGTTGCCACAGTTGAAATATAATACCGTTTTTCTCTTACAACCCCCCCCCCCCCCCCCGGTTAGCGTGTCCCACATTTCGCTAGCAGGAAGGTGGTCACCCTAGTTGTGGCAATTCAGATGCTACTCGCCTCATTCTGAATACTATTTTGAATTAGTGGTTTTATTTGAAACATAATATCATGCTCTTTCCTTCAGTACAACTTATGCTACGTTTTAGGATGTTTGTGGATAATTATAGCTTTGCCAATAGGGAAGTGCAAACTCTCGCTTGCTCCGCCAGTTCCTATTTTCTGAAGGGACCATTGAAGCTGACACAATTTTCGTGATGCTGTTCTGTTAAGATATTAATGCAGATGTGGACGAGGGCTCTTTTTTAATTCTGTATTACTCGGTTTCGTACAGCTTCCAAAATATTTCCCAAAAATAACATTTTCAGCACGGATATCTTTTTGGTTATATATTATATAAAAAAAAAACTGACTCTTTTGGACCTTCTTTCCTTTGAAAGCTCTCTGCCTTTTCACAGCAACGCATCCGCGGAACCTCAGCACATCAGCCAAATCCACGTCGCCTATTGGGAAAGAGCCTACTTCACCAGCACCCCGCAATCATAAACAATAAATAGGCGGCGAATGTTTCCTAAAAGTTTTGTTAAATAATATTCAGGTCCACATTTTGTAGCATATTTAGAGATGTGACGAAAATTGCCAAATTTGATAATGCTCAGAGCCAAGCGCCATCTATCGTGTGGTAAACGAAGCAAGAGAAAGACCGCACTGCGCCTGCGCAGTCAATCCCTGAGCGTCGTCTGCTGAATGGGTTTGCTCCTGGTCGCGCTTTCTTCGCGAAGGAGACTTTCGTTTTCTGGCTGCTCGAGTAGTGTTTACATTGTTTGTGATTGATCGCTCGATAGCTACGCCGAAAGGCTGCAGTTTACCGAAGAGCCCGAATTACAGCTTCTGCAGTCAGGTGGTTAAAAAGAAACAATTGCAGTTTCACCACTTGCCACTCGATGAACCACATTGTCACACAATTCGACTACTTTTCTCTATTTTGGAGTTTTCGTGAGGCAGCGCATTCGGTTGTCGGTCTCCCCTTGCCCCGCAGGTTGAGCGGGAGAGCTGGGGCCATAGGCTTGTGCTGTTTCGCGGCCCCCGCTAATCAGGGACCGCGGGAGAGGTCCCCTCTCAAGGAGGGTGCGGCGGAATGTTTTGTCCCCAACTCGGGCGGTTTCTTCTTTTTTTTGCTGTTGTTGTTTTGACAAGGAAAGAAATGGGAAAGTGAGGACCTCGGCTTGGTTTTATAGCAGAGTCAAGTCAGTGTATGCCGAGACTGGACCGGCGGGTGGACGCGACGCGAAAGTTAGGAGCGGCAGCGGGTGCGGCGGAATGCGGGAAGAGCTCGGAGCGGCTCTGCAAGCCCCCATGTGTGTGTACTCGTGGATGAGTGTGGTGCCGAGGAGCATCGCAAGGAGCATCCAAGCACACAGACTTACCCGTTTCGACCAGCGTCGCAACGGGCCCGCGTCACCCACACCCGCAACATATCTAATTAAATTTCGCTCAGCTGCGATGTATCCATGGCTATTGCGGCGATGAGAGGCGCCAATTCAGAAAATATGTCGGTGACATCAGCGCCATCGGTGCAGTAAAACCTACCGGCACACCCCCAACTCACCGCCGCTAACGCTCCTATTCTCCTACTGCTGAGAGAACTTCCGGTTCCTGTGCCAGAGTACATCACGACCATCACAATTACGCCGCAGCTTGTTTTGCGGTCAGTTGGAGAGAAAGAAAAAGTCAATATTTCATTAATTTTTGTGTAGAAGTTAATGAATCGAAACGAAAACAGATGCATGTTCAGCATTCAGTGAACATTGAAGGTTTAATGTAAGTTATCTGGCAAAAGTAAAAAGGTAATTTCATGGTCCCTTTAATGCACTCGAAGAGCGACACTGTCTTTGGGTTTGATGCGATAGCTCCAGAGAGATTAATCACTCAACAATCTCACCACTCTCTGCTCCACGGACACATCTAATTCGAACAAAGTTTTGCATACATATGTGGAGTTTGAGCGTAGTTACCGGAGTGAGCGTTTTCTCTTCTTCGCCGGTCGCAAAGCGTACTGTCGTTTGCGTCTTTAGCCTGATCACGTAGCTACCCAAGATGGCTGCTCTATTTCGACCTGCCACTACGGTCCTACCTTTTTCCCTGCTGCAAGAAATAAGTCTACTCAAGAAATAAAAATATATACACCCCACGACAAAAGGTTATCCATGCGGCCTTTATTTGTGTTTTATGTTAAGGAGAACTGCATATTCAATCGACGAAAGCGAGCATCATCTTGCGACGAGCAACTGCTTACGACACCATTTAAACCAGAGCCTGGTCCAAACTACAGCCAGCTTACACAAAAAACACATTCCTCGGACACTACAGTCATCTTCAACACAACAAGGAGACAGGAAGCAAGGTTACCCCCAAAATGAGATCACAGGGATGAGACAGGTGAAACAGGTTTCGAAGCAATTTTTGGAGCGGAAAAATCTGGATTTTGGAGCAGCTTAGGAGCACAAAATTCTCATTTTGGAGCAGCAGTTTATGCATTTTGGAGCAACTTCAAAGCATAAAAGTCTACAGTTTGGAGCAGATTAGGAGCAGAAAATGTTAGAGTAGCTTATCAGAAATTTAAATCATAAAATATTTTATATAAATCACATAAATCAGATTTTTCTTCTTTAATTGTTATTTTTGTCCACCCTGGTTCCAATAAGTCATCAGCGCCGATACGCACCAAAATACGAGGGGCGTTCATAAAGTTTGTATTATCGGCACAAAACATTAAAGAAAACGGAACAAAACAGGCATCAACATGAACGCGCGTCCCTCTAGTTTCCGCACAGTATAAACATTGCATGCTATAGTAGCTCGGAACGCTGCTGGGGAGTCGAAACAAAAATGGCACCGCCCGTCGGTGCCAAGCACATGCAGTGATCCGTTTTTTTCATTTGAAGGAAAACAATGCCAAGGATATTCATTCCAATCTGGGAGCGTTGTTCGGGGACAACGCCCCAGTTTACGACACTTTTGGTTAAAGGGCAGAGACGCTTCTAGTGTGGCCAAATAAGAGGAAAGCATTTCAAGGACGGCGACCAAGTGATTGCTGAAGTGGAGCGATTCCTGAACGCTCAAGACGAGGAGTTCTGCAACAATGGCCTCCGGCATGTGGTGCATCGCTGGAAAAAGTGGGTACCTTTTGGTGGTGAACATGTAGAGAAAGTCTCAACTCCTACTCGAGTTTGATTGCTGAATCTCTATTCCTTCGTGACAATAATACAAACTTTATGAACGCCCCTCGTAAAATACACAAGAAAAATAAAAAGGAAAAGGCAAAGGCGAGTTTCATGTGCATAGATGAGGAGAGGAAACACAGGCTTGCTGCAAAGTTAGGTGGGCACCAGGTACCTCAAGCTTACACGAACTGGTGCCGAAGCGCAATTGTAGTGCAAAACTATTTAGAGCGGTGATTTGAGAGCATGAACAGGGAAGCACGGTTCACTACAACCAGACATCGATCGGACGCTCGTAGAAAGCATGTGCAGATAGAAAAAAACTCCCCACAAAAGTGAGTCACAAGGTAAATAGTGAATTGGTAGAAAAACTAGGAGCACCACATGAACGCTAAATATGGGTGTCTGATCGATTCATTCGATTGCTCACGCACTGGAAGCACGTGTGTCATAACCGAAAGTACTCCCGGCGACGGCGCCGTCCATTTTGACGAGATTACGGACACCAATGAACAATTACACAATGGAGGCGCTCAATAGCACTTTTAAGAGAAGGTTTACTCTCAAAACGAAAGAAATACTTAGGTTTGCCCATCTTGATAGCCTGTGCGCCGTACCTCCCGCGGCCAGACAGCGAGACCGCGTGACAGTGCACCACTAGCATGCAGTCAGAAACAATGTTACTGGATCGGATAAGTTGACAAGCTCTGAAAAAAAAAAGTGACGCTCTGCCATTCACTGCCGTGTAGCGGCACTCGTGCTGGAGCCCGTCTGACCCGTTTCTCTGGCTTGGTTCACAAAGTGCATTACCCACGACTGTTGCCAGTGTGATAATGTCCGGATTGAGACAACGTTCCCCGGGGCAGTGGCATCACAAGGGTCAGCGGCACCCAAGGCGGTAACCCGCCGCGACCCCCCCCCCCCCCCCCCCCCCTCCGCTCTCGCGTTGGTAATGAAAGCGTCATCTCGCAAGCGTACGCCAGAGGCGCTGCTGCAGAGGCACTGGTGATCAAGCAACAATAGAGTGCTCTGGAATCCTGCCCAGCGCCTAAAGGCACATACCCAAAGCGGATTAGCGGCAAAGTGGATCCAAGGGGGAGCTTTGCATGCACCTTTACGTGATGCAAAATTGTGAATGACAAATGTCTGAGAGAGTCGTGTTCTGTGTAAACAGCGCTTAATTTTCCCCCTGCGGTTCATGTTGTCAGCGGTACTGCATTAGTAACTGTCTTGCCTCAAGGCAGAAAATAAACTCCTCTTGTCTAAACACCTTCTGGAAATATTTCCTTCTGTGGCGCTACTAAAGAACACAAAGACGCCCAGAAGCATGACCTCCTAGCTCTAAAAGCTGCTTTCTCATCACCAAGGTAGCATGAAGAAGCAGCACATCCAAAGAACCTTAGCTACATTCCGAGCAAAAGTAAAACGAGGCATGGCTCCGTGGCGACGCACTATCCCCGCCATTTTGGCGCAGCCTTCACATTGCTGTCGTCTACTCCAGCGAAGCACGGCCGCACGCTAGACTGCATGGCCGATCAGAAACACGGCAACCACAGTGTCATCGCATACTGCCGCTGACGCATGTTCCGTCTCTGGTGGTAGGAAAATAAAAGAGCAGACTGCGTAGCTCGAAGACGACGACTTGCTACCCAGGCATGCGAGGCATTGGAACGATCGTCAACTGTTGCTACCAAGGCAATAAACTGCCATTCTTTTTCTATGTTGGAATTTGTTTCTCACCACGACGCAGTATCCCACAGTTCTATCATTTGTCGCAGAATGCGTGGCAGTGAAAATTGTGGGAATTTTTTAGTCGTCCAATGAACCATTTTAGAGATAACTGGCACCATCTGGCAGAACGTGGGGTTTGAGGATTCCCAGGATGAAACAAAGCACGCATTGGGAGGGAGCAATGGTGGGGAATCAGTGGCCCAGTGTCTTAACACACCGGAGCTCAAAGCACGTAAAGTGAAAGCTCGCATTGCAGAACCCAGGGATTTTTGGGTTCAATCTCCACCCCTGCCTCTCTTTCAGTCTCGATCAGCATCGTATCTGCGTGCGGTCGTGCATCATTATTGCATTGTGCACAATAAAGACCCCAAGCTAGCTGTTGACTGTACTGGCTAAATTGCTCATTTTAAGTGTAAACCAGTGTTGCCCTAACCTCAAAGGCACATTCACCCTATGCTGTCTAAACACGAATGTCTAATATGTTGTTTTTTCTTTTTTAGGAGACACAATAGGAGGCAAAATGGGGACGTAAAGGAAGCTCATTCTAGGTCACTGCAGCTCACTGGAGGAAGCAAGATCTAGCTTCTTTGACCAAGAGACTGTCCACAGCGCGTGTTCACATATTTTTACATCGGAACCTTTTGAACCGGCAATTTGTGAAAACGGTCGATTTATCCTAAGATTGGTTGCTCCTGCAGTGGCTTGGAAAGGAGCCACTCTGTTTCGCCATTAGCGCTAGTCAAGCCAATGCTACAAATATGTAAAGTGAAAGCATCCTTTATTCGCATGAGTGCATGCACATTGCAGAGAAGACGCGCATACAAGCAACACGCTCTGCAGAGCACTATGGGATGCACGCAGAAGAGCACATTGCAAACAAAAGCATTCTACAGCATGTAAACTAAGGCTTTAAAGGCTATGTAGAAGGGTATGCACTTGGACTAATTGGTGATCCATGATTTTGAGAGTAAAAGCGCTAAAAACAACAGAAAAGTAAAAGAAACGAACAACACAGAGGGCTTTAAAGGTGCTTTAGATGTACCGCGAAAATCGGTTTCTCAACGTATCGCGCTGCCATTTACTAAGGAGGTGCAAGCAGGTGGTGGATGTTTACAGTGAAATAATTGAGGAATGAACGTACCTCGTTCAAAAAAAGAAAGACAGAAACCCTTTCAGGGCGGTCTACGCCGCCGCTTCGCAGACAATGCACGCGTAGTGAGAAGTGCTGCCGACAGATGGCGTGCGTCGCATCCAGGGAGCGCTAGAGAGCCTGTATCACACAGAGTTTAAAACTGCTCGCTCGGGGTAACGTGGTTCATGGGCCGAAAGCGTAGATCGCCTGCTAGGCCTCCGCCTTTCCTCCCCCCCACGCAAAGACGCAGCACATGAGCACTTTGTGACCAATCTCCGCAGCAGGCGTCCGACATTAAATTGCAAATACTCCCCATGATTTGTGACGGACCCTCTTTCGGGTTATGACAGCAGACGATCCCGTAAAAGATTTTATTGCTCTTCCTCAAGTGCGGAGCACTTTCTTAGAGTGCATGATTTTTAAAACATGATATTTTATTTGTTTTGACTTGATTTGAAAATAAGAAATAGACGTGAAATTGTATAAAGGGTGAGCAAAGGTAAACAAAAACAAACATGACTGACCTTGGATTGGGGGGGGTGGCACTTCCAGTTGGCTATTGTTTTTTCTTGGTTTCGAGGACCCACGGTGAGTAGCACATAGTTCAAAAGTCTCACCTCCGAGAACTAACTGCGGTACCTCCCGAAATTTACTTACATATAAAATCGACATACCTTCCTGATCCGTTGGTCGAAAAGAAAGAGCACTTGTCCTCAAGAAAATGACAGATCTGCTGAAGGTATCATGGGCACACCTTCAGAGCTACCGTATAAACTGGAATAAAGGTCAAATTTATTTTTGAAAATGGACCTGAAAACGTTGATTCCTGTCTTATATAACGGTCATTAGCGGAAAAACAAAAATAATCTCGCAACATTAGGTGGCTCAAGCCGAAATTTTGTTTTTTTCTTTTTTTCAATCGCCAAGCACTCGTCCACTTGTAATGATTCACTTTCACTTGTGCTCCTTGTTTTGTTACATCTACTGTTGCCGCTCCCGGAGTGATAATGAGCGGAAGTAGACGACAGTTCACGGTAGCCTTCAAGAAAAGGGCAATCTTCTATACAGGGATCCACGGGAATCTTGCAGCACAGCGAGAGTTTGGTGTATCGGAGAAGAGCAAACGCTACTGGCGAGGTCAGAGACAAAAACTGGCAGCGTGCAGCAAGGCGAAGAAAACATTTCGTGGAAGGGCTGCGGTCTACCCCGAATTGGAAACAGATGGCAAATTTCATTCGGAATCTGCGCGCCAGATCGCTACCTGTGACGTTAGGGTGAATCCGTACGAAAGCCGTCGAGGTCGCTCGTGCCTCCGGGCTCTCGAGGGCGCAATTCAAAGGGACGTCATCGTCCCTTTGAATTGCGTTAGTGAACTCGTCGTCAGACGAAGGTTCTGAAGGGTCTGAGTAGTTATGCTCGCGCACTTTCTGTTCTACTGCGTGCGAAGCAATTAAATAAATGTGCCGTGTTTTCTCGTCCTTCCGTATGCTTGGCCAAATTTATTACAAAGGTTGCATTTTCTTGCCATAAAAACTTTTTTTCGCTTTTTGCAACTTGCAAATTAGGGGGTCGACCTATATTCTAGTTTATACGGTACCTATTCGAGCCGTATACCTGAGGACGACTTAAAACCTACAAGTTCTTAAATGTGTTCAACTACTTTGTGAACGGCAAGGCATCGGTGATGGGCACCTACGTCCCCCAGGCGCCAAAGGTATGCGCCAAGCTTACCCGCAGGAGTTGCCGAGTTCGGTCTTGGCTTTAGCAATCTTCCCAAAGTTTTTATTACGCTTCCTTGAATGCAACGCGGGTCTCTGTAATGCCCAGTTTTCTAATGTTTTTACTTGCTTGCTTCGGTATTTAAGGTTTTTCTTTCCCAGAGCACCGTGTCAGCTTGCATTTTTATGTGCCATAATGGCCCAGTTGGCACCTACCGTTGTGCGGAGATGGCCGATCGAGGCACCGGATCCTCGAGTTAGTTGTGTTGCGCTACATCGAAGTAGGCGAGCAACATAGCTAAGCTGCGATCACAGAAGCTTGGCGGCGGCAGTGGTGGCTTCGGGTTAATCGGAAGAACTTCTCTCGCGACACTTTGTTCGTTCCGGCGCGCATCAGCAAACTTAAAAGCACGAGAGTGGGGCATTTCTAGAGCGTAGCTCTCGCACAATTGCTCGCTGGTTATCCAAGAGTCGTGGCGCACCCACCCAAACACAAGGTAAACAATGGAGAACTGAAAGTACCTCTCTCCCCCTGTCACTGCGGCCGGAAGTGACGTAAACAGCCTGTAATGTTTGGCTTATTACAAATCTCGTTTGTCCCTGCCAATTTGTCGTCTACTCACAGTGTTGTGTAAACTGCAGCTTGGGTTTCTTTTCATCGCCGTCTAGTTTGGTTTGCACGCTCGGACGTTCAATATTTTTTCCCGGAGTGCCGTGTCGGCGGTAATTACGTACCGTGATGGCCCGGTTAACGCCTACCAAAAGAGCAAAGGTCCTTCTTCGGTGCACAAAGTATTAGAGGAGAGTATCAGGGCTGTCAGCCAGTGCTTTCGGAAGGAGTTCCAAAAGCGACCCCCTGGTTCACCTACCGTATGAAAATGAACACAGCGCTCTAGGAACAAAGGAAGCATCGACGACCAGGCATCGAGTTTGTCCGCGTCAATGCGAGGCATCTTCTTGAAGAGTATAATCGTCAACGCCTTTTTATCCGACCCACATTCAACGATCCGAAGAGCAGCCAGGCTGTTAGACGTCGGTGCCACCTATGTTTACCTGTGGATGCAGGGGATGCCTCCATACAGACTGCAGTTTCTGCACAAACTGTCTGCAGAAGATAAGGCAAGGCACCTCAGCTTTTGTCAGGCAAAGCAGCGCCACATCCAAAACATGCCACCTGCATCGGAGTCCACCCAAGCCACAGGTTTTGGGTGGACTCCGATCAGCACTGGAATCGGTAGCGAGCGCCTCACAACCCAAAAGTTACAGTATAATGTGGCATTTAAAAAAAAGTGACATCAAGCCGAGCTTTTTTTTTTTTTTTTCTAGGGGTTAGTAGCGGGTGATTTTTATCTCCACATGCTGCAGAATGCGTTTCTACCCGAGTTACAACACCTTCACATGCAGAGGTCCCTGCGTGTACTCCGCGCACTATGCGTCACCCGTAAGGGCATGGCTGGACCAGTCATTTACCGGGAAGTAGATGGGCGCGGCGTCTTCGACGATGCCGCGGTCCCCTCGTTTGCCCGACTTCTTTGTGCGGGGGTTCATAAAAAGCAACGTCCACGTTAGTCGCGTGTGAACGATGGAAGATCTCAAGCGATCCGTTGAGGCATTCTTCCAGACGATTACCGACGGCATGCGTCAAGCCACCTTCCAAGATTATGAGCAAAGGCTCCAAAAGTGCATTCACATGTAAGGAGGACATGTAGAGCTGTGACGAACGTTGTTCGAGGTGTCTTTATAGGCATTTGTTTTGTACTTTTATTTTTGACAAAGGACTTGAAGCCTAAGTGACTGCAAACAAACGACCCTCCATGGGGCTTACCAATTTTGCGTACAAAGAAGGCTTTTCATAGAGCAGCGGTGTTGCCTCTCGTGTCTCAGTTGCACCATCGGTTGGCGGCACTTCTTACTACGCGTGCATCGTCACTGAGGTTGTGGCATAGATTGCCCAGAACAGGTTTCCTTTGGTGGCAATTTCATTTCTTGATTTTTTTCACTGTAAATTTCTACCCCCTGCTTGCGACCGGCTCTCTGACTGGCTCATACCTCACCACAGTTGTACGAGTCGGGAGGAGAACCAGACAACCCGAAGAGCTGTGGGGGAGACCGTTGCGCCATGGTACTTCGACGCACCCCTGAATGTTCAGAGCCCCCTCGCAAATGACAGAACATACTCGAAGGAGCTGCCTAGGGTGTATGGGGCTTCAGTGGCATCCTCGTGATCAACAATAATCTTATCCCCCCCCCCCTTCTTTTCACGGTTGTTACGTGTTTTATGTGATTAGTTTAAAGGGACAATGAAGGCAATTTCGGACATCTTTTTGGCGATTGAACTGGCTTCCAGGCACGTCTCAGGACACGTTGCCCAAATTTCAGCCGAAACCGTCGCTTGTGTGCCGCGCAAATCAATTAAACAGACGCGGTAATAATCACACCGGGATCGACTGGGGCGACGCCCCGAGAGTTGCGGGAGAAGCCAGGAGAAGCGGAGCTCACGTGACTGATGCGGGGTCAAGAAGCGCGACGTCACAAAAGACGCGTCAGCGATTGGTCGAAACGAGAAACGTGCCCTCGTTCACGTTTTGGTTCGCGATTTTTAGGAATAATGTTCTAATTTCCGCTTGAGTAACCACGAAAAGTATAAATCGGACCGGAAATGATTACTAAACTATAAATAAAGCAGCATACTAATTGTTTTTTTCTTTGCTACGCTGGACGCGAAACGGGCAACGAGCAACTATGGGCAAACAAATTAAAATAAAAAAAGAACACGGTACTCGAAGAAGAAGCTGTAGATGGCTGTTCTAACGGTCGACTGAAGACCAGTATTCGTTCGGGCGACGCTAGTTTTCACGTGTGGGTTGCTGTTCGTGTTCTTTGACGACGAAAAGAGGACGTCCGCGGAGGAACCGGATCCCGGAACGGTCGGATCGCTACCGCTTTTCCCTCGGCATCTCCCTCGCGTTCGTCCTTCGGCGTGCGGGCCGCCCATCGCCGGCTGGGCGGTCTCCGTCGGGTCCGCCACACACGTACTCCCGTTCCGTTGGTGTTCGGTCAGTGAACGGAAGCTCGAACTCGCTCGCGAGGGCGGCATTGCCGTCCATGTTGACAGATTCGGCGAAACGACCGCGCCACTGCGCTGCTATAATCCGCCGCGGTTACCAGAGTCTCGATCTCCTAAATACTACCGATACCGACTATTCACACTTGACGTCACCTCCGTTTTCGGAGGCCCAAAAACGAGAATGGAGATTGTTCAGTTTCGGTTTCTTTACTTCTTTCGTAGGCACAGAAATACGCGTCACAAATGTCTACAAAAAATTGGGCACCTTGCTATGTTCCCAAGAAGCATCAAAACACCTTTCAAAAAAATTAAATAAAATCGTCTTCATTGTCCCTTTAAGTTGTCTTGTTTTTCGCCGCTAATGGCGGGCTCGCAGGCGCTCTGCGTAACTGCACACTAGCACCTGCACCCTTCTAAGTACAAATAAAATTATTATTATTATCATTATTGTTATTATTATTATCATTATTATTATTATTGCACCTCTACAGTAAATTGCAGCGCGATACAAACCGACTTTTGCGGGCTGTCTAATGTGCGTATAAAGCGTCAGTTAACATGCTGTATGGACTCGTGCGCATTTGCTGCACACAAGCTGCGCTGCTGCTCTCGTCAGCGTGCGGTGGAAGGAACGGGGCAGCATACCTTGCCCTCTTCCTTGGGGGGCACGAAGACGACGGCGGCGATGCACAGCAGCTGGAAGATGGCGCCTAGGAAGAGGCCGTAGCGCAGCAACTCGTCTACCAGCTCGGTCATCTTGCCTTGCACGCTGCCGGCGACGCCAACGTCCATTCTGCCAGCGTCTCTTCTTGTTTATTGCTGACGCGGTTGATGGTAAAGCTAAAACTGTTAAAACCACGACGGTAACGCTCACCACAAGGCCCCACAAACCCAAATAACAACAAACGCCTGATGGCGATGGCCGCCGGCAAGGTGCACTCTGGGAAATTTCAGGAGCTGTGCACATGAACAGATAAGTAGACACAACTGAACCTCACGAATTGGGTGGCTGCTTACGCCATCTAGAGCGTCTGTAATTTTTTTTAGTTGCCGGTTTAGGAGATTTTGGCAACTCTGGTGACTCTGGTATGAAAATGCGTGAACACGAGCTCAAGCGAGCTAGGGGACTTCCTCGACCAAGAATTCTAGAGTGGCCTAAATGGACCTTTTTCACATACCGACGGCATCAGGCGGTGGCTGCACGCAGGGCCGTACACAGGAAATTTCTTTGGGGGGGGGGGGTTTCTGGAACACGGTGGCCATCTTGAATGGCCGTTTTTTGTATTTACTTTTTTTAAAAACAGAAGCATGTGATCGGCCTATAATTAACAACAGCGAGCAACGAAATGTTTCACATGCACCATCACAGCGGGAGTGAATTGTTTCACAGCTTACTTTCAGCTTACAGCCAAAATTTATTTATTTGCCCAAACTCCACCCCAGTAAACATGACGGGTGAGAGGGAACCGGGTGTAAGAGAATAAGAAAAATATATACGGCCATATACTTCACCCAGCTCCCTAACCGCAGCCCCGCACATCCTCCGCAGGGTCCGGTGACACTCGGAACCCCGCGACTGTAGACACAGCTCGAAACGAATCTTCGTCATTCTCTTTCCATCCTCTTTTCATTACGCGAAACACCCCATGCCCCCGGCAGGCCCCCCAAAGCCCCTCAGGCGACGCACGCTCGCGGTGTTCTGGGAAGTTGGACTAACGAACAGAGAACGATACGAGCTTCCCTCAAACGTACGCGTTTATTGCTTGGGGGAACATTTCCTCTGTGTCACCTTATAATGGACCGCAGAGGGCGCTACGAGCCATCCCAGCCAATCCAGCTCCGAGTGTCGGTTTACCCTCTGTGGTGTGCTATGCGAAGCTCAAGGTCATGTGATTCTCTCTCAGCCCTCGATTGGTGAAGACGGTCTCTAAGCATTCGCTACGGTCCACTGTGCAGTGGAACGGAGCGTGGACCGTAGCGAGGCTCCCGGGGATCTTCTGCCGAAGGGGATGGCACCCAGGCACTTGGATGAGAGGGGAAAACAGGAGGGCGCTATCGGAGTGGTTCCGAAAAGACCGGTCGTGGCCGGGTGCGTTGCGGTTTTCGGGGCGCGGCGAAGACGCGCTGGAATTCACGCGCCTCTGGTTAGCAGTAATGCTGCGTTGTATATACAGGCACACGTGCACCCCTAACAGCATCGCTGAAACTCCAGGGGGTCCCCCACTGGGTCTCCCGATCCAGTGACTTTAGCGAAATCGAGGCCACCCCTGGCCTCTTTCGAAATGCGCCCCATCGCTCCTCCCTTCCCCAGCCGACAGTGAAAGGCGGGGGGGGGGGGGGGGGGGTTCGAACCCCGAAACCCTCCCCCTGGGTACGGCCCTGGCTGCACAAACTAAAAATCGAGGAAGTGACCTACCTGCGCTACCAATCGATAATGGGAGCTACGCTACCAGTTTCTTCGCTCTCAGCCAACGCGACTCTAAAGAGGGGGATCTGTGGCGTCCACCCAAACGTCATGTTTTTCTTTCCGTCCACTTTCTTTTTTTGTGTAACACAATTATATATATGTTGCAATTACGTGTTCTACTCGCTGATCCACAGCCTCCTTCCGAATTTCCTCGATTTCTAGTGCCGACTTCCGCCGCTTGGCATCGAGTGCTCGCGCGTGCGCAGAACGCTTCTCAGAAAAGGTCCATTGAACCCTTCTTCCCTCTCCTTTCTTGTGTGCTCATATTGTTTCACCCTGGATATCCACCTCTTTAGAAATCATGATTCCAGAGGTTCTGGTATGAGAACGCATGTTCACGTTCCATGAATTTACAGTGACCATGGCACGCTTTCAAGCGAGATATCGTGCCAGCATTCGCGGTGTGCGAACGCGTTCTCTGCTCAAAAGAAAAAAAAAAACAAAAAAACCCTTGAACTGGTGATTTCCTACAAAGGTGGATTCTTGAACCTAGTTTTCCGCCTGGTGGCGCCAAGTATTTTGAAATTGGTGAATCTCTACTTCGGCAACTTCAGGGCTTCACCCTGCAGTTGCCCAAGGCGATGCTGATGTAGTAAAGGCTTTGGGATTAATGAAGAAATGAATGTTGGGAAAGCGCAGATCACCAAGTTAAGTTACCGGACTGGTGGCATAAGTAAAGGAAAGAATAAAGTTTTGCCATTCTTTTCTTTTTAATCCATAGGGTGGAAAGTGCACATACCAGGTTGCAAAAAGGCACCACCGTCACACGGATTGTAACCTTCAATCTTGGAGAATGTTAAAGAAATGCTCGTGCTTAGCAGTGATAAGGGATTCTTTACCAGGCTCCAATAATGTTGTTGATATATACAGTGTTAAAAGGCTTAACCTTATTGTGTCTCTCTTTTGTTTGGAGATTAGCGCATTGATGCAATTAAAAAAGCGTTTCCTAGATGGCACAAAACGCCATCCGATTGAAAGGGCTCCATCCCCAACTTTCTCGGACATGAACGCCTCAGCACATGCACTAAAATGAGACTTTCAAATGAACAACAAACATTGCAATGTTCCCCCAGAATATTTTATATGACACTCATGAAATATCGATAAGCCATTCAACTTCTGCACGCGTGTATTCCACGGCTCTACAAATTTTTTTGCATTGACCCCATAGGCCATTTATAAATGATAATTTCTGCTTCTCTTGACAAAAGATTGTAATATGTACCCCAGGACTGTAATTGCCTTGGTATCATAGAATGCAAATCAACTAGAATTTTCATATTTCCTTGAAAACTTTTTATTCCGCGCAATGTCCCAGAAAGTTGGCCATGAGTTGTTTCCATCCACGCATCCATGGTGAATTATGATGAGAGGGACCGGCATGCCTTTTTGCAAATGGATGTGCGCTAGTGATGCAAAACTATTGATAAATTGACTATCTATACTATCGATGGTCAGATATCTGGAGACTATCGATACTATTGATAGTACTATCGACAGTTTTGCACCACTAGAGCGAACACAGCTGCCGCACCGGCGCTTGCCTGCCTTCCTCCTCTCTTCACCCAAACTCTCCTTTTCATCATCACTGAAAGCTGAATCAAAGTTGGGATGGTAAGTGCTTGGGCTAGTTGGTGTCCCATTTGAAAAAATAAAGCGAGAAAAAGAAGGAAGTTACGCAAACTACTAATTTCGCAAAACTATCGATAGTAAACCGTCCACAGTACTATCGATAGGTTTACGATAGTCAACTATCGATAGTTCTCCGATATTCAATTAACAATAATTTTCCGATAGTCGACTATTGATGGTACTACCCCATAGCTTTCGATAGCTGACTATCGATAGTACTGTCAATAGTTTTTCGATAGTTCACTATCGATAGTACTATCGAGAGTTTTTTTACTATCGATAGTCAGATTTTTGGCGACTATCGATACTATCGATACTTTTGCACTACTAATGCGTGCACCCTTAGCCCAACATATCCATAGGAAAAGAATAAGACAATATCTATTCTTCCTTCGACTTACGACAGCAGCCAGATAAGATATCTTTTTTGTGTCACAAACCAATGTACAACCTGAGGTTTGACATCAAATTTCAAGGTTCCACAGCTTCGGTGAACCTTCTACATTTTGACAAAATTCGACAACGTCCAAGTTTAAATTCTAAAGTGTTGTCCAAGTTCTGGAAAAAAATAATGTACTCTAAAGGACTTAGTTTATGCGAGGAAATAGTTTTCGCAAATTTCGCGACTCGTATCATATTGCAAAAAATAGATCCCACAAATATGTTTCGCTATGGTAACAAATACATATCCCACCACTGCGATTTACAAAATTTTGTGCCCGTGAAGAAATATTCCGGAAAACCACACTTTGCCGAATTCACAAAATATGGAGCCTGCGAAAATAGTCATTTACAGTATAAAGTAGTTTCTTTTAAACTTTTCAAAATGGTTGCCAATGTTTACAGAATGTAAAAGAAAACTTACAAACTTCATACAATTCGGTTTGTTTCTTAATGGGAAAACAACATACTATCCAATAAATACTGCATCCCTGTTCCACCAGGTGATGTCGGCCCAAAATAAGACATAAAAACCAAATTTCCTTCCTTTTTCCCGTCGGCCATCCCGGGAAAATCAAACAAGTGCACCCTACTGTTTCTGCGCTCACCCCGCTTGCTGACCATCCAAGGGGAGTGGTCTTATAAATAGCGGACTCTCACATGTCTTTTAATACTACAATCTTCAAACGCATGTTGGTCTTTCAGTTTTATTATTTAATTAAACACTCAGGTTTAATTTTCCACTCTAAAGCAGTTCATGAGAAAAGTACCTACAATTTCATAAAATTTTGCCTGCTTGCAAACTTTTCGAGGAGCAAAGAGAAGCAATTCGACAATGCTGAAAGTGGAATCCCCAGGTAGTCCACTCAGTACACGGCAGGCGCAGTCATGTCCTGCTCAAGTTTTGGGTCCGTGTGTCCGCCATTGTGGTGTCCCGACGCTGGAATGTCCATTCAAAGCTCAACACTGCGGGGACGAAGCCGTTTAGCCGTCATCTCGGCTTTACAACGGTTTCTCGGCGCAGGTCGACGTGGTCGCTGCCCAGCCACCACAAGACGAAGCCACAAGCCTCCCAGGTTGTTGCACAAAGTGTACGCAGGTGAGCACAATGTATAGGGTGTTACGAATCCCGAGCTCGGTCTTATATTGACTGGAAAAATCTGTGCCTGCACATAACAAACTCAAACATGCACCAAAGGTGCATCTTAGTGGTGTATTTACCTCGCGAAATTTCAAGATGTAAAAGATTATACTAACATTTGTGACACTTTGAAAGGCGGGTGACTGAGATGACCGAGGGTTATGGCTTGTGGTGCCACCTCCCGACAGCTGCAGCAAGCATACGACAGCGCCGTCTGCTTTGAACCGACTGCTCACGTCTTCTCGCTGCGCCCCTCAGGAGATGGCGCCACAAGCGCAACCTTCGGATAGCGCGGTCGTTTCTGTCAGCATCCACCTTTGCAGAATGTCACGAATACTGACCTAACTTTTCACAGGGAGGAAGGTACGTTTCGTAATTTCACGAGGCAAAGTGAGTCGCTAAAACACACTTTCCGTTAAAGATTGAGCTCCTTACGAGGAGGCGCCGATTTTTCCGGATCCATTTTAGAGCGAGCCTCCCGATTCCTAACACCTTGTATACCTCGGTACAAGCAAGCGATGAAGTTGAACGGCTTCATCGCTGCAACGAGTCCCAGCGACGGAAGCCGGATCCTGGGGATACGGAGGCTCAGTCGGCCTCGTCGTACGTGATCAGCCAGCTCCGCGGCCTGTGTGGCAGCAGCCTCTCCCCGTCCGGTTCTCGGGGTTCGAGACGTCCCCAGCGCGACGGCGGCCACACACGGTGGGACGCCCTCGCCACCAGCAGCCCGAGGGCGACGGGGCCGAAGCTGTTACTGTCCAGACTCTTGCCGTGGTTGTCCCCTTCGACCCAGCAGTGGCCCCGCGGCACGGTGACGAAGCGGTCGCGATAGGTGAGCGTGCGGACCGTGTCTCCTTCGAGGGCCACGACGCGCTTGATGAGCTTCTGGCCCGGGTCCCGCGGCGACGTGATGGCGATCACGTCCCCGCGCTGAACCTGGCAGTGCCGCGAAGCCCAGCGGTTGAGCAGCACGTAGTCGGTAGAGGACTCCGGCTCCGGGTTCAGTTCGGGTTGCATGGAGACCCCCTCGACCTTGGCGACGTACGCCACGCAGTCCACGAACGCGACGGCCACAGGGAGTGAGAGCAGCGTGCGACGCACGACGATCCACGCTTTCCGCCGCCACATGATTTAGCACTGGCATTGTCGGCCGAATTCTAGAAGTCGGACGCCCATGAGGCATTCACAACGGGTTCCGGGGACGCCGGAGCAGACGGCCGGCTCTCGGTGGCGGCCATGTTGTTCGAGTTAAAGGCGATGCTGTTGTCAATGAGGCTATTCTGTGTCTTGTTTTTACAGTATTCACCACTGGTTTCAACTTGCTACCGGGTACTCCTCATATGCCACCTCAAACTTTTAAACAGTTCATATAATAAGGTATTTGGTTACATTTTAATAATTCATAAGTGCAAGCTTGTCTAGTTGATTGTTGTCCATTTATGGACAGTTACAAAGCTTCACTCGTCAACATTGTGCCCGGTGCCATTCCATTATAATTGCATTCTGCAAGCCCAGCGAGCGTCTGTGTTTGAGCGTGACTTGCCAAAACGCTCGCAAGTTGTGCGCTTTTTTTTTTTGCCTGTCCTGATTTATCGAAAGTTAGATAATATGACGAGAGACGTGGGTGCGTATCTGACCGCTCAGCAGGCGGCCAGCACGCCGGAGTTGTCCAAGGAGTGGGCCGAATTCGAAGAGCTCTACAACAAGCGGTGAGTTCAATCTCCGCCGCCTCTCTCGGCGACGAGCCTTACAAATATGACGGTCCCTGTCTTAAGATCACACTAACGGTCTGATAAGTTCCCTTAGTAGATGGCCTTTAGGTTTTTTTGTAATTACAACTTTTAGTCGGAGGGACAGACTCAGAAGGAGACGTTCCTTTCTGTGTCTGTTCCTTCAACTAAAAGTTGTTCTTTTATGCACCACAGTCTCAAGTGTTAAACAACATGATTAGCTACCACCCACTTGCCTGGGCACTTAGTCTTTTCACGTGAGTGCTGTTGTCAAGAATCCAGAGACAGTAAAACCCACGGCACTCTTGTATATTATATTATCCCAATATTAAATCATCCCAAAACCCCTGGCATCTAGTATATTATATATTATATCATCCCATAATCCCCCTTATACGCCATGGTGCAGCGATGAGCAGCCTTCACATCTGCAGATCCTTCCCCCGCCCAACCGGAGAGGAGGCAAGCTATACATGGCTTGCACGTGACGTCAGAGCCGTCCTCCTTGCTGGTGGTGGACGCCCGCCGTTAATGCGCTGGAAGCTGCGCTGACTCGTTTCCGCTCGCTCGCAACGCTCGTTTCCTGTTTGTAGAATTAGTACAGTAAAGGCTACGCTCCACCACCAGAGAGGAGGACCAAATTACGTCAATGCAAGCTATGTATACTCAGTGTCCCTAGATGTGTGCAGTAGAGGCGAAGGCAACACCAGGAGACGGGAGAAAAGGCGAGCACTACGAAGGGTGGGGAGGAGAGACACCTCTAACGTTCTTAGTGCTCTCCCTTTCTCACCTCGCTTTTCATTGCCGTCCTCTGCCATCCCGCCTTTTTAGCGCTCGCCCTTTCTCTCTTTGCCTGGTGTTGCCTGCACCTGCATTGCACACAACTAGTGACACGGAGCGTAGCGATAACCATCAGTGCTCCAAACCACTGGTTACTCTTCATGACCCCCCCCATGCCAGCTGCAACAGTGATCAGGGACAGATACACCCTTAACATCAACCCCTCACCCTCGTCCACAAGCTCCATTTAAACCATCATCACATCTTTTTTGTTTAATCTGTACAGTACCATTTTATTATCATTAGACGCAGCGCCGCAGGCCTTCACAGTATGGGCGACTTGCCTTTCTGCGGCGCCTTTGATTTCCCGAGCTCAATAAATATCAGCTAATCAATCGTGCAGTGGCTGGACACAACAAATGTGTTTGCTTCAATGTGCCTGTTAAATGTCTGAAAAAAAAAAAAAGAAAAGAAAGCCGTTTGCGGCGTTTTGCAGGGACCCTGACATAGCAAACAGACAAGAATGGCAACTTTAGTGCACTCGATTCAAGGATTGTAAGGAACCTGAGTGAGGGTCTGTGTAAATCACTAGAAAATGAAAACTTGTTGACAAGGAGCACGGCACCGCGGGTTTGAAAGCACTCTTGCTTTCTGCTGGCTGGGGTCACCGAGTTGCTTCAACTATTTGCCTCAACTTAAAAAAATGTAAAATCTCAAACCCCAAATTGAGGACAAACAAAAAGATAAAAAAAAGTATTTTTCTTCCTCAATAAAAAGAGGGAATCACTCCTTTCATTGGATCACTGCATCGTTTGGAAATTTGAGCAAGTGATGACACGCCAAAAAAAAAAAAAAATATATGAGATAACTATACTGCTAGGACCCATTGTATGTTCCTATAATCCTCCTAAATTTGTTTTAAAAATGGCGCGATAGTTTCGTAGATAAATCGATTTATATGCGGGTCCCTCGGAGGGGCGGGTCCGGGCGGAGCTGGAGGCTGGCTACGTAGCCAGCCTCCAGCGCAGCGTCCCCTTGCACGCACTCACCGACTTGGCTCTCTTGGCGTCTCGAGCTTCAGCTTCCTCGTTTACCTTCCTTGTTGCGAGCATGCGGTCCGTGATGATTACGTCTACGGCATCGCTCGCCTTGTCAAAGTGTTGGACATTGATCGCAGCAGCGATGCGAGTGTTTGCTATCAAGAGATGTTGGAAGCTGTTCATTTGACTGCAGCCCGCTGGCGACCAGCTTCAGTACCGACGAACTCGCCGTGGTCACCGTCGTCCAGGAATATCTCGCAGCCACATGCAGGGTGGAAGGTCAACGGGCCGGGGGCAAGAGCGAGAATAGCTTTCGGGTTACTGAGTTGCGTGAGCGGTTTTGATCGTACCGCGGCGAGGAGAGCTTGGGTGATCATGGGGGCACCTAGAATGAGAGAGCGTTCATGGTCGCGTGGTTTATGGACACCATGGTGTGACTAACTTGGAGAGTGTTGGCTGGTCGCCAGATGAAAATTATAAAAATTCGTAAATTGAATATTGCAATTACCAGAGCTCTAAAAATTGCGTAACTTGGTATATATACTAAGTAGCCTATGAGCATTCTATTTCAAGAATAATCTATCGGTTTAATTTTCGTGTACATAGCCCCTTTAAAGGGATACTTCAACGAAATTTGAAATATACCCGTCGTGTTCAGAAATAGGTTGAATATGACCAACAATATCCGTAAATGACATTCGCACTGTTTGTATTTTGAGCCTGGTGGCTGTATTTTTCGTTATAAATGGCCCACTCTGGCAAGCGCTCTAAGAACAGCCAGCGGAGACCACGTGACATCCAACGCAATCGTGACGTAGTTCGTCTCAAGACGAGGAGAGCTATGGCGAGGCTGACGTCGAGAGGATGGCCTAGTCGTTCCAGCCACCGAAGCGGCTGCTTTTGTACGAATTTTGAGTGACTGGGTTAATCTTCTATAATCTTGTAGAGGGACAATAGCGACTTCTGGGTCACACAAAAGGGATTCTCGGGAAGAGGGGAGTACCTCCTTCCCTTGTTCTCTCGTCGTGGCCGGAGGCGAGACAGTTACCGTCACTACTTCTCAAGGTTCCTAGACGGGTATTACAAACGAGGCGTTAGCAACATCCACCAGGTGCTCTTTGCTAATCGTATAATTCGTTTTAAATTTCTTTTTCGTGACTTATTTAACAAGATACTGGTGTGTTTGATGTGATACTGCTCCTTTGAACACATATAGACCAAAAAATAAGTGCGGAAATTTCATTGTAGTATCCCTTTAAAGGAACCATTAAAAAAAAAAGAATTGTATTCACTATGCTAATTTTATGTCGCTTGGTGCCCGGAAAGGCCCGTTTACACAATTGACTTCTTAGGACCATGCGCCTCAACACGTCTAAAAATTTCTTACTTTTTATTTTTTTGCGCATTAATCTTTTTTTTTTTTTTTTGGCTGGAAAATTTTTTGTTGATGTTACGAATGACCATTTCTCAAAGGTAGTAGGTACATTTGACCTGGCCGATACCGCAAGCACTTCGCTCTAGTGAAATACAGCTCCGGGGTCACCGCACAAACGGCGCCAGCGTGCCGGTGTGTTCTCTCGTCGTAGGATGTTTTAAGGTGTTCAGTCCCAAGGAGTCGCCAGTGTGTTAACGAGCCCGAAGGAAGCCGGTACGTTTAGCATCTCATACAGCCCATGCATTAAAAGCGGTTCCGAAGTTGCAACAAATGACGCGTCGCACCGTCACACGTCGCGATCCTGGCAGCCGGTTGTGTAATTTCTGACAAAAAAGATGGACGAAGGCCAGCGTCGTCGTAGGTGCCGCGCGAGGTTCCGTGGACCGTCGAGCCGAGAGTTGGCCACCGCGGAACAGGCATCCGCCGTGCCGCCAGCAGGATCGCAGCAGGCAGCAGCGTGACACGTTTTATTTTATGTCATCGGTCAGACATTGAGGGAACAAGGACGCGGTAAACACACCGGTCGGACACGTGTTCCGGGCACAATAACATCCCTTAGAAACAAAAACTGGCACACGAGGGCAGGGTGCCAGAAACACGACGTTTGTCTCGGAAGTTTTGACGGGATAGGACTATTTCCTCGCTCCTTTGCGAAGCTTCCTGCCTTTTTACTGCGTCCTTTCTGCAGTGCTTAGGCACATCGGCCAAATCAAGCTCACGGGTCGGATACAAACACTCTGTTGCTCGGGCTCCGCACAGTAACATTGTTTGATCCGTCCGCAAATATTCGCGTTTGCATTCACATCCAACGAGGACTGTGATCGAACGACCGTAATATTGTCTTTACATATTGCAATCCCCTGCACATTACCCCGACAAATGTTTTGGCTGCGGGAGTTTGCCCCAGGACAGGCGACGGCGCGCGTTACCGCTCGTTCTGCCAGTGGGATGAGAAGAAAAGCTGGCTCAAGTTACCGTTATTCTTCCCTGTGAAAGTTAACGCGCCGAAATGAAGACGGAATCCAGGCCGGCACCACTATCGTCTGCCTCTATGCTTTGCCCTTCTTAGGCGGCCAAATTGCGCAGAAAGGAGGTAGACCTTTTGCTCTAGATGTATTCTATAAACTTTATGGTTGCAAAATAAAATCTGCTGCTTTCAAGCTTCGACAACACTCTTGCACAAGCGCAGCCAAAGCACGACAAAAGGCAGGGGGTATGTGCTGAAGGGGGTGTCTTTACTGCAAATTGTATGTTGCGGCATAGTACTATACTAAAAGAAGAGGGAAAATCATTTCATAGTCTCTTCATCTAATATATCGACCTCAACATTTGTGAGGGAACTCTGGCATTCTGAAATGCTGACGCCTTGCTTTTGTGGGTGCTGAGCGTCTTGCTTTCTTGCAGCCTGTGGCACCAGCTGACGCTGAAGCTGCTCAAGTTTGTGCGGTCGCCGCTCATGCAGAAGGGGGATGCCTTGCTCAAGGTGTGGAGTTTATTACGACTTTAGTACAATTTGTGAATAAATGTTTGCTCGTTAGAAGCTTTCAATAACCCAAACGCGTACCTACGGTAACCACGTGGATATCGGTGCCCACGTGAGTACCAACCATACCCGTGTGGGTTCCCTACGTACCTACATGGGTATTTGCTATACCCACGTGAATAATTATTGCGCTCGCGTGGGTACCTATAACGCCCGTGTGAGTGCTTGTCATGCCCGTGCGAGTATGAAAGGCACCGGTGGTTTCCATCAATTGTAAGCTAGTCGCAAATTTATATCAATGGTAGTTATAAGCACTTTCTGTCTCAACACTTGGGTGGTCATTATTGATAGATATAGAATTTTTGCTTACCACCCAATTACTCTATTGAGGGAGTCTGCAGAAATGAGCAGAAAGAGAGAGAAATGAAGAGAAAGTTTAGCAGCTTTTATATAAGCATGCAATAGACCCCTTTTCCAAAGCCGATAGACTTGCAGTACAATGTGTGCTTCCATCAGACACATCGCGCTAGAAGCGCTACCAAATATCGGAACACTGCCTTTTCTCCAAGATATAGTACTATCTTGAAAAAGGGGCATTCCGCGATATGTGGTGGTATTTTTATTTGAGAAAAAGGCCCCGCATAATTGCATATTTGGGTTTTCTAGGATATTCAGAGGGCACAGATATAGCTTGTGCCATAAAATGGACAATCTCAGAATCCCTGGGATGTAAAACAGAAATTAAAGCTGCGCTGTACGGTCAATTTCTTTTTTTTTTTTCTCTGTTGTTTCCCGTTGTAAGACATTCTTTTTGAGCATAATGTTGAGTGGTCATGGTCCCTTATGCAAGGGCTAACGTGCTTATGCATGCTATCAATATCACTATGGGCCGCGTATTAAACTTTTATTAATTTTATTATCCTATGTGTTCCACGCTTGACCGTTACCTAAACTTCTGTCTGTCTTTTCCAGCTGTACGAGAATTTCATTGCAGAATTTGAGAACAAGTAAGTATCTCTATATATGCATTTATCCCAAAAACACGTTTGGTGCTTTAAAATGTGCACATTCATGGTGCTCTGGTCAGATTGCCTGGGGCTTTAGTTTGTAGGCAGCAGAATTTTGTATTTTTAGAATTACTACTAATGTATGCAAGTGTGGGAGAACTTTGTACTTTTTACCTGAAAGATGCAGTTGGCTCTGACTGTTCTTATAAACATTATGTTTCTCTTTCCTTGCACTCGTATGAATTTCATAATAGTAGATTTTGTTATTTCTGAACAAATGACTAATGGATGTGCGGTGGAGAGGTACCAGGGAAGTGCTGCTGGTACTGTAAAGCGGTGGTTCTTAAATTGGGCCACACACGGTGCCTAACTCTTTCCTGACCACAGGGAAAATGCCTGCTTTGTGTGACATTTTGTTATATTTTATTCTTTAGGAGACTATTAAGTTTATAATATAATGCCATAGATAGAAATTCAGCTAAATAGATCTGCTTTTGCATGATGCAAACTTCGAAGCAGAGACTTGAATTCTAATGCAATGTTTAATTAGTCAGACACAATTTTTTTCTAAAGATTGGTCCAAACCTGGAAAGGTATGGCTAATCTCAAAAGAAAAAGTGCCAAACTTTTTTTTATAAATATATGAGAAAAAAATTTTTCTTTCCAACAAAGAATCATACAGAAACTGTAGTTCTAGCTCGAAAAGATTTTTTACCTACCAAAAAGTGAGTCAATCCTCATGACCGACATGCCGTTGGGCTAAGCGATTTCTCAATGTGGTGAAGCAGCAGGTCACCAGGAACTAGAACATAATAACCTGGCTTTATCATTAGATTTACCGCCGCTCTCAGAGTCTGAAAAATCGGTGAAGGATTCACGAGAATGGTCCCACTTGCCCGTGGAAGCGGCCGTCGCTGTCAGAGACGACACATTGTCGGCTTCACACTTGGCATAAAAATTGCTGCTACGTGGAAAAAAGAAGAGAAGCACAAAAACCGAAACTGTAGTCTTCAAACTACCTATGAGATGGCGCAGCGAGCGTGAGAGTTCTGCCGGAGTTTTGAAATGGGCCTCTGTGCCCACCGACCACGAGTGATCTGTGCTCTGAGGACGCGATTGGGAAACAGGTACTAATTAATTATTAAAAGTTGCACGTGCCGCTTTTATTTTGACAATTGGCAGACAGTTTGTCAACAAAAGATTTTTAAACACGACGTCTATAGTTTTAGAAAGAAATGCTACGAGAGACTTCAGGTTCGCCATCTTTCTTAAACTTTCTAATGTGCATCTTCTCGAAGTAGCTTTATGAGCAATGTAGTATGACGTTTATTACCCACACAGTCAAGGTTTTCTTTTTAAAAATCATAAGCAATCTGTGATTTTAAAAATGGAAGACATGAAAGTTGTTTTCGGAAACTATGCCTCTTGCATTAGGTGAGTGCTGGTTTCTTGTTTCTTGCTGCCTCTCATCAGCTGGCTAGGTGATCAGCATGTTTGCATTTCCAATATGCCAGCAAAATGAAAAATAACTTTTTTTTTTTTTTTTTTTGCGGGAGTAGTTTGAACGTTCTACATTTAGGCTTTACATTGGTGAGTTTAGTGGGAAAAAATCATAAGTACTATATGAAAACTGATCTGTCGCATTGTTTTATGCCTGCACGTTATGCACTCTGTTTTAGAAATGGAACAGCGTTCCCTGTAGTCTCGGACATTGGATGTTCTTAGACATAGAATATTCTCGCGTCACAAAACAGGATCTCAGTCTCTGTCTTGAAATGAGTTTAACCCATAAAACCTAAACAAAAAGAAAATTCAAGCTCTATTTTAGATCTTGATGCAGAATTGCGTCTTATATGAAATGCAGCGGACACCGACGTCCAGTCTCAGCCTTCGTGTCTTTTAGCGTCCTCTTTTTTCTGTCTTACCTCTCTTTTTTTTTCTCTTTTGAAACTCGCACATAGTGCGAGCACAATGCACAGATTTAGGCCAGGGACAAGGAGCATCGGATGGGGTCACTCAATTGCGTGCTGACACGTGACGTGTGTGAAAATTAACAGTTTGTTTGCAGCACAGTTGTCTAACCCCCCCACCGTGCCAGACAATGAGCGGCAAACGCGCACAGAATCTGAGCCAGCTTCCATAGGAATGCAATTCCGCATTAAAATGATTGACGAGGACCGATATCAGGAAAGTGCTGACAACTGTCCACTGACTCAAAACCTTTAGTTCTGCTTATTAAAATTTTGCTTTAATACAATGAAAATTATTGCTGCAATTTTTTTTTTTTTTTTTGCTGGACGGTGGTAGCGTGCATTTTCGGGGTAGATAGAGGCGGAAGAGTTTCTTGCCAGGAGGTTTGCAAGGATGAACTTCCGTGATAATGCATTTAAAGGCAATGGTGCAAGCGAGCTGGAAAAGGATGACAAAAAAATCCTTGGAGAGGTCCCTGGTTCGATACTAGGACCAGGCGGACATTTTCGGTCGCGCACCAGTCACCTAGCTGTATTTGGAGATTTGTGTTTGTCCTTTGTTCCCCTTCTCCAGGGATTATTTTCGGCATTCGTCAAACTTGTGTGGCCAGCTTTGCCCACGCAATGTCGAGCGGAACTTTCGCGATTTGTGACGCCGCAATACGTTTGATTTCCTCTTTTGGTCTAGTTTTTGCCCGATAAGTGATGCTTATGTTAACCCCTTCGAGTGCGAGGTTGTTTTTTTTTCTCCCGCACGTCTAACGCAAATTTTGGTCTCAGTAATGTGGTAGCGTGCTATGTGAAGAATAGTATTTGTTTATAAAGGGCACGCTAGTTTATGGGCAAGAAGTTAATTGATGCACGTGCCTCTAACCTACGACATATTTCTCGTATTGTACTCCTCAAGACACGGTACTATGCAGAGGCACCTCGACCTCACACCCCGAGGTTACTCTTTGGTGGCGCCTTACTTGGCCCTTTTTTTATTCAGAACTGTAGCTTCCTCACTCTCACAGTCGTCAAATTAATTTCCGGATCCGAGTGTTCGCCATGAAGCGCGAGGTTGAGCGACATAAATTCGCCATTCTGTAACAGCAAAGGACCATGCCCAAAACAGAAGTCTCCTAAACTAGGAAAAAAAAATTTTGTGCCATCAAAAAGTGACATTATTATATACAATAATGTTTTCATCGCTTGCTCCTGCATGCCACTAAAACATTTAGAAAAGAAAGGTACAGCCCAGTTGGGAAGGGCAGGGAGCTAACTGAAACTGAAGCCACACTGGAATGCACCGGAGTATACTTGGGCTGTATTTAGAAACTGGGCGGAAAGAATCACACCTAGATTACCTTTCCTCGAGCAGTGTGCACCTATTTTGTTGCATTCTTTTTAACCATTCCTGAAAACTTTTGTTTCCAGGATGAATCCCCTGTCTTTCGTGGAAATCGTGATACAGATTGCACATCAAATTAAAGGTAGGTGCTTTAGTTCTCAAAGATGTATTTTCTATTCAACAACAAACAACTCATTTGCCATCCATACATTTTCTTGTTAAAAAAAAATAAATAAAAAAAACACGAAAAGTTTTAAGAAATTGAACTTTTCGTGGTGTGTGTTGACCTCCCCTCCCTTAAAAAAGAAAAGGTCAGCTAGAATGTTGGGGATAGAAACAGAGAAGGAGCAGACATACAAGTTCCAGCTGAGCTTTTCTTTCGCATCAGGTGCAGCCATTCATTTTATATTGAAAAATCTTTGTGCCAACACACCTTGTTTGCAGTAGAAATCTTTTTTCTAAATGAGAATTCTATCTCGGGGGAAGACTGCATATTGCCTCCTGAAATCCTCAAATGCTGTTAGTAGTTTTGAGGGGAAAAAAACGAAGAGGCCTTAAAAGCTCCTTGATTGCACTGGTTGTTTCCACTGGGGAACCACCGTAAAATACCGGGGGAGTACCCACCCAATTTTCACTGAAAGCCGGGCTAATCTAGACATGGGTGCTTATCCGGTCGAGTCGGGCGCTTAATGTATAATTTGCAGAATCTCCAAGTTTGGGAAACGTTGATAGTGGGCGCTTCCGCGGTATCTTACGGTAGTTGTCGGGGTCCAGTATTTTGACACCACACTGACACACTCAACCTGTTCTGCAGATGTGAACGAGCGCCTGGAGTTCATCACCAAGACCAAGGAGAAGGTAGTGTACGATCGACGTTCACTTGCTAGGTCCTTGCTTTCAGAACTTTTGACATTCTCTAGGGTTCTGGCTTGGCATATAAAAGGCAATAGGCTTTGTGCACAATGCGGAAGGACATCTGTTTTGGGTTTCTTGTTTCTATCCGATCTTGTGGGACCAAGCATTGAATCAGGTGTAATTTTTAGCTGGGACTATCTATTCACTTTAGGAATAGAGATTTCTTTCCTCTGCGAACAACAAGCTGCACGTGCTGGAACCTTTGCCGGTAACAAAAAAGCAGAAATAAAAAAGAAATGGCGCTTTGTACATGCATTCATTATTGTCTTATCTTAGCCATTTGCTTTGAATCTTTCGTACGAGTGGCGTGCTCTGTGGTGTTCCAGTCACTTGGACAAAAATTATTAAGCAACTGTTGCAAAACTTGTTTGAACTGGTTGAAGTCGGCGGTAAAAGGTTAGCAGCTGTATTTCGATCTGTCGGTCAAACCGTTATAAGCAGAATTGCGTTTCATGTGGAACGCGGCAGACACCTATGTCCGGCGTCGTCTTTTTCTGGCAGGTGCCGCTGCGCCTCGTCCTCCTCTCCCATCTCTTTTTTTTTTTCTTTTAAGTTTGTTTTTCAATGTTCTTAGCATCTGGCTACCACTGCTACCTTTTACTGCCTCGCACGATCATGAAATCTTAGTTGGCTTCCGTTAAACGCGGTTCTGCATTAAAATGCCGACCGAACAACGAGCGACGCTCGCACGTTACATTGAGTTTGTTTGAGCGCTTCTTCGTCGGTTCCCAGGTGAAGGGCAACACGGAAGCCGTGGTGCTGTGCAACGTCACCTACGGACAACACAAGCTGGCTGCACAGGACTTGGACAGCGTCAAGGTAAGGAACACCGAGGAAGTTGCGCAACTCTCTCAACTCAAAAGTTGTGCTATTTGCGCGACGACGTGCAGGAACTCCATAAAGTTTCACAACTTGCTCACCTGACAAAGGCTGGTTCAGACAGTTGCATTTTACCGCGGTTAACTGTGCTGTGACAGCTTGCGACCGGATGACGCATTATCTAATGGGTTTCTCTAGAGCGCTTCACATGTGCGCACATTTTACGCGTCATTCTCCTTGCCACGAGCTACACTGACAATGTTATGGGGGACCATTTCTCGTGGGTAGTGCGTAGATTTAGCCTCGCAAATACTGAAAGACCTCCACTCTAGTTATACAAAGGTCGGAAGAGGGCTACACGAGAGTTAGCACCAGTGGCCAGCGCCGCAGCCAACACCACTCTTGAAGGGCTAGAAACAAGACAGGAAGCAATTGTTGCGCAAGAATTTATTTCCAGAGGTATGAAACTACTTTTATTTTTATTTTTTTCAAATATAAGAAAATATTTTGTTCCTTTTAGAGCATTTTCTTTTTCTTGTAATTAGAGAGTGGTTTTACTTCCTTAATCGACGAGCAATATTTCTGAACCCATCGAGACATTCCCCTACGTCATTTCCTCGGGAGGAAGAGGGTGACTGCGCAGCCCGGTGCTTTGTGCAACGAAGTCTGCTGGTAATATTTCGTTGAGTGATCATCACCCCCACCCTCATCCTCCACGTTGGTTCAAGGGCAGGCTGACCAGATGTCCCAATTTGGCCGGAAGAATCCCATTTTAGAGGTGCTATTCTGCTGTCCCAGCATTTTGTCTGAATGAAGCCTTGCATCCCGTTTTCGTGGGAACGTGCGTGCATAGTTTCGAAATGAGTGCTGAGCATACATCTTATAAAAAAAGCATACTATAAAAACGTTCCCTCCTACAGAGTAAATTCAGAGCTCCTGTTGCGGTTCCATCCGTCAATATGTTCTGTTCGCACAGACGTTTGTTTGGGGCACTTTTCTAGTTTCTATATGTATTACTATATTTGGCGCACTTCAGCTTTGTTTAAAAATGAAGAAAGGTGCTTGTGTACTGAACTAAGACGAAGAGCTTAAGAAAAATGTGCATTTGTATTATGCCAAACTAAAAAATTAGCAAAGCTTGCTTGCTTTTTCTTTTTTTTCGGCCCTACTCTTTGCTTTGTTTCCACCCCCCCAATGTCCCGTTTTCTACTCTGTAAATTATGGTCACCCTATTCGAGGGGAGCTTGATGTCTCCACTGTGGACGGGTGATTTGGCCAGTGCAGTACGACTGCTAACTCTGGGTTTTCATGTGCGCCACGCGACAGCGATTACGCCATCGCTTGCCGGCACGGTACTTGTCCAGGTCCATTGGTTCCACAGTACGGGCACTGTGTCTCGTCTATGCTCATTAAATCCGCTAGGCTGAAGATGCCGTCGCTGTATGCTGTTAATTTTCAACAAACTCGATGCAAAACTTTAACGACTCCTCAGAGACCGATTGTTGTTGGCAACCCTATCACACCGAGCTCGTGGGTGCTCACAAGAGTGTGTGGTGCCCACGAGGGAAAGAGGGAGGCCTCTGAACGGCACCGCCTCGCCGCAAAACAAGTGGGGCAAAGGTTCGCTCGCAGTTTTGACGAGTGCAGCGAGATGGCGCGAAACATCTGGTGTAGCGGGAGGCCTACGAGAGCCACTCAAGACACCATCCTTATTTGCGCTCTTGTTTACGAGGTCTCCATGTGCCTGTGCGTGGCCTCAAAGGAGGCCCCTAAGTTGATGGTGCCCCTGCCGGGAGGTGCGCGAGGCTCCAGCAGATTTTTGCCGCCTTTGCTGGCCTCGTTTGGACGCCTCTCACTTCTTCCACCGTGGTAATGCCATTCGCGTGGTCACGCACCGTTCTGGCCACCGCTAGTTTCCAAATCGGTCTGGGAAATGTGGGTGGAAAAGCTGGAGAGGGGCCGCAGAAACATAGGGCAGTTCCACGAAACGCTTTCCCCCCCCCCTTCCGGTATGTCGCGTTCCGCCGCGCTGACGAACGACATCCACCATTTTTGCCACCTGTCTACTTAGTTTTTGGTGTCGGTGAAATTCCGAGGCATGGTAAGTGGCCCCGTCGACGACAGAGCTTGGTAAGTTTGATCGTGGGAGTATTTGAGTCGCGTAAATCCAAGTTTGTTCCCACTTGTTTCCGTTCAGAGTCGCCCGGGCGGCGTATACCGATGCCGCCAACGGGTCGAATTCTCGACTGCCGCCTCGTTTTAAGTCCGAATAAAGATTGGTATAGTGCGTCGCATGAAAGCACCCTTTAGGGGACCGTGGAACTGTGGCCGACGATTACAGAAGGTGCTGGAGGAGACGGAGGCGCTGACGGAGTCCCTGGAAGGGGTGACGGAGGTGCACGGGCGCTACTACCAGCTGTGCAGCGACTACCACCAGGTGATGGGCAACCACAAGGGCTACTACCAGGATGCGCTGCGCTTCCTCGGCTGCACGCCCCTCGACAAGATCCCACGTGAGCGCTCGGAGGGGGATGTCCGTCTTCGGCGCACGTCGGCAGTGGGGTCATGAAGTGTCGTATTAACCGTGTACCAACGCATGTCTTACGCAGACCGGAAAAGCTTTGCGCAGAAACAGGTTTCGTAGGACGTCCCGGCTTCAACCAAAGAATTTGTAGCATCAAAGCATACATAGATGCAAATGATTAATGTGCCAAGAGTCGAACTTACCGGTTCTAAGATTTCGGGACAATTTACGGAGGACGGAATCGAAATTGACCTTGCGGTTTTAACATGGAATGTGTGATTGCATTGTGGTGCTTGGTTTCGGGAGAAAAAAAAAAACGCATTACGCCCGACCGTTAAGATTGACCTGCATGCAGGTCGAGCCCCATAGGGGCTACAGTCGCCGACCTATTTTTCGGACGCCGAAATTTCGGACATGCCCGATTATTCTGACCATTTTCACGGAACCGCCACTCGCCCCATAGAGTTAATGTATAGAAGTGACTGAAATTCCGGACAACCTACAACTCGTCCTTCGATTTTCCGGACTGATTTGCGGCCGCCAAACCGCCACCACTTGCACTTTACACTTCCCTTTGTAGCCACTCTCACCGTGAACCGAGGCGCCGAGGGAAGTGGGAAAGTCCGCGGGAAACTCTCTCTCACCGTGAACCGAGGGAAAGTGCGCGGGCGCCGCCGAGGCGCCGCCCGCGCACTTTCGTTTCGCACTTTCGTTTCATGCTGCGCGTCGAAGTCGGTCGCAGTCACGGTCGGGTCGTCGGGTCGTGGTGTCGTGTTCGTCGACGTCCGGGAGCGACGACGTTGTCCGCCGCCGTTGTAAGTGCGCGTGCCTTCTGCCGTTTCCCCCCAAGCGGTGTCAAATGGCGCCAACTGCATCTTCGCCGGACGACACATTTAACTGTGACGAAACCGGGTTGTTTTATAAGATGTTCCCTGAGAAGACGCTTGCCCTGTCTGGTGATCCTTGCCACGGCGGAAAACGTAGCAAGGAGCGAGTGACTGTTATGGTGGGCAGCAACATGTCGGGCACCGAGAAGCTTCCGATTCTGGTGATTGGCAAATCTAAAAACCCGAGGTGCTTCAAGGGTATAAGATCTTTGCCAGTTTTGTATGAAGCGAACAAGAAAGCTTGGGTCACCCAACAGCTCGTACGGCCGTCCAACGCGGAACTCACCCAAGCGCTTATGGTACTTTCGTCTGTATTTAGTGACAGAACGACTCTCGCTGAAATGCAAAACGATCTGATCGCCCGAAGGCGAAACACCGTCCAGCAAACCATCGACCGGTTTCTCGAGCCACTTGGTATGTAAAGTGCCAATAAAGGTATTTTTTGGCAGATTTCGCTTTTTCGGACTGCGTGATTATTCGGACGTTTGCGCGATCCCCGTCGAGTCCGAAATATCGGTCGGCGACTGTATATTGCTTTATCATCTTGACGTACCCAACACATTCTGCGCGTTTCCAAGCGTATACGACATGGGTTAGGACATGCCTAATATTTTTAGGTATTTCATTCGTCGGAAACCCAAATGGCAGATAAGATCCGAGGGCATGCAAAACCTGTCTTCACACAAAACCCGGCGCTCACCGATATGAGTCACGGATTTATTGCTGCGAACGGTGACGACGCACGGCGTGGGGACTTTTGTCAGTGTGGCTTTCGCGCAGTTTTGTTTTAACCCTCTTCTCTGCTGCCGCACATCCCATGCAGGGGAAGAGCAGGCGTCGAGAGCCTTTGCCCTCTGCCTGGCCGCTCTCCTGGGAGAAGGTGTCTACAACTTCGGAGAGCTGGTGAGACGATTCCCTTTGTCTTCCGCAACGGCACGTCGCCTTCGTCTACCGTTTTATTGGCACCCATGTTGAATTTAGGGATGCCCAATGGAGTGCCGGGAAGCGTAAAGCCCTGGCATTAAGAAAAAGTGGTGAGTTTGGGTGGCTCAAAAAATGAGCAGCTTTTCGCCGCAGCGTCTAGAGAAGTGCCAGCGACAGCTGTCGTGCGTATTAATTTGCACTTCTATGTGTATCCACCCTTTATTTTCTCGATCGCATACAACACGGCCTTGCGGTCACTTAAGTGTGTAGGAAAGGGAGCGCACTTCACGCACGAGCCAGCATCCTTGCCTAGGACTAAATCGAGGCAGATATCGTTCAGCTTTCGTTGTAATAGCGCCCGAAACAGGCGATGGCCCTTTTGGCCGAGGGGTAAATTACTCTGCACGCAGTGGCGGTCCTAAATTGGGGGCAAAGAGGGCAGAGAAGCAACACCCGCGGAGCTTGCTTCTGAAAGTGTTGCTTCTCCGCTGTGCATCGGTGCTCGGTAAGAAGTGCATTCAACGGGGTTAATAGTCTTCAGTAGACAGCCTTTTTGCTGGATGAACAAACTTAATTTTGTTTTAGGTGTCGTGTGCTGTGGAAGCGTTCCACTATACACAACCATTTTGAGGGATGAATAAACTTATCTCGGACATTCCACCAATCTTTCATGTGTGGCATAACTGCTTATGATGAGTGGGCCTGTGTAAAGGAAATCATCAAATATCTGCTTTGTATGTGTAGCCATCCATATAACAAATCATGATTTTATCTTGCATCATATTTAGATACATTTCTGATAATTCGAAGTTGTGATAATTCAAACAAAATTTGTATATTCCTGGAGTTTGGATTAATGGGAGTCTATTTAGTACAGCATCACCGTGAATGCAGCTAGGAAGTCTACATAACCTATTAAAATGGACGAGGTACCTCTACTGCAGGCGGCTGTCAATGTGTTTTCTGGAGCAGGAGTTCTTTACGATCTCGAGGAACACCTATCCGCCTTGAGTGGCAATGGGGGAAGCCCTCCTGGTCTCGGCACTCATGCAACACACCAGTGTGGAAGACCCTGCAAACAATACTGAAAACACTGTAGAGTGTTTGGCTCATAGTTTGGTACCAGTGAGCGGCTCATATCTGCTATGTTCTGTTCACTGTTAAGCTGAAAGTGCAGTGGGTGCTATGTGCTTGCCGGACCAACGAACCGTCTCCCTTTTATCACCTGACCCCACTCACCGCACGTGGATATGGGCGAGAACGTGATCACGCGCCGAAAGATAGACGTAGGACAGGTCCAATAGGAGTATGAAATGGAGGTCCAAATGGAGTATGAAGTACTACTAGGAGTAGAGGAGCAATAGGGGCAATAGGAGCAATAGGAGTAGAGGGGCGGTACCCAGGGGTTCCCCAGGGACCATGTGAGTACCCAGGGGTTTCCCAGGGTACCCACATGGTGTACTCAAGCTCCCAAATTATCTCAACCGCCCTGTCCCTAAGTAAAGCGTTTTTGCAGTTTAAGCACCACTTCAGCAAATCTGAGCCATCCATTGATGCATAACACTAGAGGGTGCTTTCTCTGCACCTTAGAGGGTGCTCCTTGTGCACCTGAGGGGGTACTTTTTGTGTACCCTAGAGCAGTGGTTCGCAAAGGCATTCTAGGGATCCGCGAAGCATTGTCTCATCAGTCAAACTCTGTAGTAATGTTGTATTATTTTCAGATTGAGAAGAAACATTCAAATTTCTGGGAGTTTTGTTGTATTTATGTCAATGAGAGAAGTCTCTAGCCCTTAGTTATATTCATTTATTAAATCATTATCACAATTAACCTTTCCCTTCCCCTCACCACAAACGCAGAACTCCACCATCTCTGCCGATGCACAAAGGGTCCTGCGAAACATCAATGGTTGAGAACCACTGCCCTAGAGAGTGCTCTGTGTGCACCCTGAATGGTGCTTTTTCTGCACCTTGGAGGGTGCTCTCTGTGCACCCTAGGGGGTGCTTCCTCCGCACTTTGGAGGGTGCTTCTTGTGTATCCTAGAGGCTGCTCGCTGTGCACCTGTCTTAGCTTGAGTGTGCCTGCCCGTGGCGTGCAGCTGGCCCACCCAATCCTGGAGTGCCTGCAGAACAGCGAGCAGCAGTGGGTGGTGGAGCTCCTTTACGCTTTCAACAGCGGAAGCCTGGCGCGCTACGAGTTACTCAGGTCCTCCTGGGCACAGCAGGTGGGAGCTACGCCTGCTCTTTTGCACGCTTCCGACGAAAGACCTTAGCGCAGCTTCTCCTTAACCCTTTGAGGTCATGTGTCGAATGTCACCCGCCGTCGCGGTGAGGCACCGACAATTGGCAGTAAATTGTCGCGCGGCGCTCGAGGTGGACAAGATGTTGAAGCATTGTCGAAGGTGGGAAGCTCACGCTGGAAACAGCACAAGTGAAGCTCCTCCCCGACGTTCTCGCTTGTCAATAACTGGCGTAAGAAAGATGCCCTTTATTTTTTAGCTTTGCACGAGGTGGCGTGAGTAACGACGCCTTTTCCTTCATTTTGTTTCTGGACAGATGGAATTTGGCATGCACATCCACTCGTTTATCGTGGCAGCTTTTTTTCCCGTTTGCTTTTTACGACAAATATGCTAGCAATTCAAGTGACGGCAAAGGCCCCGCAGGGGGCACCTGTGAAAGCAGGTGTCTGGTGAGTGGCGTCACCACGGACCCCGAGCCATGTGGGTTCGCCCACCCACGTTTGGCTGTGCGTGGCTTTCCCGCGACCCGAAAAAAGGGCATCCTGGTGGTTGAGCCGAGCCCTCGGTAGGCTCGGACCGTTCGGGGTTTTCGGGTGAGGCAATACACCACTTTGGCCCCTGCTTCTCATAGAAGGGTGTCCTGGTTAGGCCCGGCCAGGAGGATCCAGTCAGTCACCTTTCTTTGCCCCCTCCTCTCTGTCTTTTCTCCCCTCCTCCTTTTCCACTTTCATCTTCTTTGGCGGCGAGGGCTAACCTTGGGTGGCGATGAACCTCTGTCTTGACCCACACTTGGGTATAGTTTCCTGGCAGCACTGTTAGAGTAACGTCTCCAGCAAAGCCCCTTTCGTTATTGTGCGTTACCTAACCATGGTGGGTGGTGCACCGCGAATTCCGAACACTCTTTGACCTCTTATGGCGCCCCTCGCTTTCAAACCTTGTTCGGAAAACGCCGTTAAGAGGCACTGTCCCGAACACGAGACAAAAGAACTCGAGGTAGAAACCTTTGCGAAGTTTTAGAGCGCAGCTCTAAGGCACCCGCTTCCGGGTTTTGCAGTGTCAGCGTAACTGCACTAAATTTAGTGGGACAATTGACGTCATGTGACCTCTACATCAAATTCAATTCCCCGCTATATTTATCGGGGGAAGTTCAGTTTCTCCGCTAGATTAGCAAACAAATTCAGTTTCTCCGCTAGATTTGGTAGAAATGCGGTGTCACGCGACCTCAGCACCAATTCAAATCCAATTCCCCGCTACATTTAGCAAGGAATTGGTGTTGAGGTCACGTGACATCAATTTTCCCACTAAATTTAGCTGGGAACCTGGGAGGAGGAGGATGGGAGGCTGTGCAGGAGGAGGAGGAGGGTACAGAGGGGGAGGAGGGGCATACCCTTCCCTCCTCCTCAAGAGCTGCGCTCTAATTTCGCATTACATGGATTTGTATACATCTTTCATTTTTCGTTATTCATTCCCTCGATGAACACAAGCCCGTGTCAAAGCTATCACCAGTCATTGTAGCCAAAGTACTTGAACACCTTGTAAGGTTTTCCTACGAGGCTGAAAAACTCCACTCTGGAGACGTCCTAGTTGAGGTAAATAGCAAAAAGCAAAGTGAAGCACTCTTCAAGCTGAACACCATCCTTGAAGTGAAAGTGGTGATGAGCGCTCGTTGCACACTTAACACCGTTCGTAGAGTCCTCTCCAAGGAAGACTTTGTGCACATTAGTGAGGAAGAACTCCTGGAGAGCCCTCTCCAAGGACAACCTCAGGTATCTGGCCTTGGCCGGATACCTGACCCAGCAATGCTTCCGTTGCCAGTGTTAAGTTTTGTAAGGGATGCAGCTTCATTTGTATCATTATTCACAATGAAAAATGGAAGTCTTAGGCCGAGAGTAGGAATGGCAAAAATTGTATTGGTGTTTATATAGTGTTTATCTTACGAAAAAAAAAACAAAAAAACATGAGGAAAATAGCTTTACAGTTGAACGCTGTGGGCTTTCTAAATGCAACATATTGCATCAAAATGTCAAGTTTTGATTTTCGTTGCGGACGATAGCTTTCCTAAGACACACCCACTTTCATCTTCTAACATTCTCAGATACAGTAAAACCTCGTTAATTCAACCCCCACTAATTCGAAAATTCGGATAATTCGAACTGCCGATCCGGTCCCGTCAAACGTATGTATTAGTCAATGGCAGCAAACGCTCATTAATTCGGAGGGAACGCAGCGCGCTATGGTTAATTCGGACGAATTCGGCAGGTGGCGCTAGCTACCATCCGTTCCAGAGGGTATGACCGTTATCCATCCGAGGTGCACACATGGTTTTTCCGGTTTTCCCATGGTTCTCCGCTCTTCCGTGTTTCGCACCAGTTTTGCTCTGGATTGCCGTGCTTCAGCGCGCTACCCACTACTCTCCTGGCATGGAAGCGGCAGAAGCATAGCAAAGGGTAGCACAAGTGACTGACGACCGGAATGGCAAAATCGCGACACGCGGGGCTATCGTTCCCGAGCGCGCCGATAGCGAGAGTGACAGTCACGTTTCATGCCTCAACGTGGGGATCCTAAAGCCCGCCATTTTAACCGGCCACCCCCGCGTTGTAAAAATGCAACGTGACTGGCACTCTCGCTGTCGGCGCGCTCGGGAAAAGTAGTGCCGGGTGTCGCCATTTTTTCCGCTCCGATTATTGGTCAGTTGTGCTACTCGTTTTCCGTTGCAGCTGTACTGGCTGTACTAGGCTAAGAATTCAGCGATGAAAGTGGAAATACTAAGGGTCTTGAAGGACGGCGTCTCTCGACAAGTGATGGAAAGTTACGACGTCAAGAGAAGCAGTTTGGCCACGTACGTGAAAATTGAGGCCGATATCCTACGGGCTTTCGAGAGCGAGAAGTTCAACGGGAAAAGAAAGCGGCCGTGGGCGGTGGTGCACCCGAAACTAGAAGAGGCCTTGCTGTGCTAAATCGTCAGCGCACGGGATGCGTAGCTCCGACAGTGCGAGTGCGGTGGAGCACTCGACCGCGCTAAGGAAAGTTGCCGTCTCCGCCCCGGTGTCGTCCAGGAAGCAGGCGTTAATAACAGATTTCTTCTCAAAATAAAGGTATGTCACAGGGAAACAGTTTTCGCGCAGTTTTCTTTGTCCTTTCGATATTTCGACTTTCGGATAATTCGGACATTTTTGCCGGTCCGATGAGATCCGAATTAACGAGGTTTTACTGTACATATATAATGAACGCAGCTTCATGAAATTGGGCACGAATATTCTCGGCATGAATATAAACACACCAGACGAATTTTATTGAAATCTGACGAGCGGTTAAGATCACTCTTTTGGTTAGTGCCCCCTCTTAAAAAAGAATGTGAACCTAGCCTATAATCATCTTGTTTCCGTAAGGTGATTGTCACGTTATGAAGAGCATTCCTCAAGACTGTCTTGTGGTTACCTTGGCAGCATAAATAAATAAATGAGTAATCATGAAATAGCAAATTTATAATTATAGTGAATCAAATAATACAAGTTAGGTGATTGTTCATTATTAATTAAAGGGTTATAAAATAATGATTAAATTGCTAATGAAAATGAATGTGGTAATATAAATTAAATCATCATTTATTATTAAGGAATAAAAATGATTACTTATCATCGTTGACATATTACTAATTTACATTGCCACGGTAGTTATCACGTGTCGGTTTTTCGTGACGCTCTTTTGTAACGTTACGCTCATTTCTCGGATGTCGGTCCCATGACACACTCCGTGTTAGAAAAGGTTCTTTGGGAGAGCCCCCTCGGAAGTTGACGTGAGGTCTCTCCCGGTGCAGCCCGACCTGGCGGCCCGTGAGCTGTCCCTGCGCCAGAAGATGTGCCTGCTGTGCCTGATGGAGATGACCTTCCGGCGGCCGGGCAACCACCGCGTCCTCACCTTCAAGGACATCGCCGAGGAGACGCAGCTGCCCCTAAACGAGGTGGGGCCTTTCTCTCTTTCGACCCGCTTTGTACCCTCGCGTCGGTCGCGCCCTCGTGAGCGAGGTTACCGGAGAGGGCGTCGGCGACGGAGTCTTTCAGACGCTCCTTCCCATCGTCTAACGTCATAGAGTGCACGACCAATGGCGTCCCCCTCTCCCCTCCCTCCAGCGCGTAGTAGCGAGAACTGTGCATTAGTGGAACGATTCTATTTGGACGAGCGTTGCGAATTTGCGCCGTGCGACTTGCACACATGCTACAAAAAGTTGCCTCCATCCGAGTACCCAAGATGCCGACTGTTGCGAAGTTGCGACGTTCGCCCCAATGTGCCGCCCCACTCCATCTTTTGGCAATGTAGTGTGCTTCGTGCCAGAATCAACTTTCGCTGGTGCACTAGACTATTGGGCACGCGGTCTGCAGATTTTCGGTCGCTGCACCAGTGAAACGGTATACAAGTCTGTGACAGGTTGAGAGTGAAGTGGAAGCTTTTCCTACCACTTTCCACTTTAGCGGAGCAAATGCCGGAGAGGAGACATCTCCTCTCCGTCGAGAGGAGATGCCTCTCCGGCGAGAGGGGATGGAAAGAAAAATGCCGCGCTCTCTTTGTCGCGATTTTGCCACACTCGAAGTTCGGCGACGTGCACGTGTCGCTTTTCAAATTGCGCTGTTTCGGCAGTAGGTAAGCTATAGGGGGGGGACAAACCCTAGAGCACTTTCAATCTCAGCTCAAGACGGAGGAACCACGAGGGCCCACCAAATACGATCCCAACAGAGATGTCCGCACGGACGGTACGGGACGCTGGCCGGCGGTGGGGCAAGAAAACCGGGTCGTAGAGGACGCTTCGTCGTAATGTGCAGCAAATTCGACGCCCACCTTTACTCTAACGAGATTTCCAATCGCTTTCATGAGTTGTCCGGCCATAAACCTCGAGCCTAGGTGCTTTCGGCACTCTGCTAAAGTACACTTAGCAGAGCGCGTTAAAAAACTACAGAATACACAGAAAGAGGAAAACACGTAAAGGACAAACACAGACACACACAGTTCCGTGTGCGTCTGTGTTCGACCTTTAGGTGTTTTATTCTTCGTGTATTTGCACTCTGCTAGTTTGTTTTAAGCGGATGAAGAGTTACCTCCTGTTTCGTAACTGGGAGACTTTTTTTTTTACTTTTTTTCTTTAGGAAAAAATTAAATTCTACGCGGATGGCATAAGGAAAATTAGTTACGCCGTGACCTGTTCCTGCGAATTCGTGACATACCCCCTTTTACAAACTGATGTTCTCGTCGTGTTCTCGTTGAGCGTAGGGAGCTTGGGGCGTTGAACGTAGAGAGCGAACTAGAAGCCAGAGAGGACGGAAACGTGACTAGCCAGTTTAAAGGTACTTTATGAGAATGGACATTCTCAAACATATCGTACCAGTAGCACGTGCTTCCTTTCAGAAGCCCCGTCGAATTCTGTCGCACCTTCCTTGCATTTGACAGAATGTCTTAGCCGTACGCTTGCAGAGTAGTACATAAACATTGCCCTTGCCTGGAAACCCATTCTAACGGATCGGAAGGCTCACGAGCCTTCCAATGGGCTCCACTGCGCACAAAAGGACGGTGCAACGCAGTGTGAAATAAACAAAGTGCGGTCGATGGCGGATACGAAAAAATCGAGCAGATGCAAGTGGCACTGTTGTATTTGAATATTTTTTGCAATCGAACACATTGTAACGAGGTATCTCAACCGACACTGCATCTAAGAGGTTCAACGGGGTGTTCCGAAACAAAATGTACATTGTTTTTCTCGTTGCAAAAATAAACTATGCGGTGTCGGACGCTGGGCCTCCACCCCAACATATCGCTAGTGGACTGAACAGAATGCTAAAGTTTCAGGACGAACCATTAAGGCCGGTTCACACACTTGCGTTCACTTACGACCAAGTTCTCGTCATCTCTTACGACGCTGACGCTGGTTTTTCAAGCCAATAAAAAAAATGCACAAAAAAACACGGCAACGGTGAGCGCTTTACGGTTATCCGACAGCTGGCGCCAGTGTGTCGTCCCGTTTTAAGAGATTGTAAGACACTCTAACCTCATTGAAGTTACGGACAATTTTCAAAAAATGTTTACGGGAAAACAGCTGCCGACGAAGCCCCCGGATATGTGGGGCCGATTGGCGCAAACCATGCCAGGAACGGGCCCCATTTTCTCATTGAATGTTTCAGAAAACCGTTTGCAATAAGAATAAGATATATGGAATAAGATAACAGTTGGTTCTGAAACTTTAGCATCTCGTCCAGATTCCTAGCGCTACGTTGGGTGGAGACCGATCATTTGGCGACGCATACTTAATTTTTGCGGTAAATTTTTTTTGGGGGGGGGGGGGGGGGGGGGGAACGCGATGTATGTATTAATTTGCTCCCATCTCAATCGTTGCCCAAACTTGGAAGTCCGTTTCGTTTAAGTTTCAAAACCCGAAACATTACCAAATTTTGCGTTCGTTGTCGGCTTTTGCGAGGTCCAGAAAGTTTTGCAAGCTTTCCGCGTGATGCAAGACGCTTTTGACCAGACGCACGTCGGCAGGTGGAGCTGCTGGTGATGAAGGCCCTGAGCCTCGGCCTGGTGAAGGGGACCATTGACCAGGTGGACTCAAAGGTGCACATGAACTGGGTTCAGCCCAGGGTCCTCTCCAAAGAACAGGTGAGGGCTTTGCAGAGAATGCGGAAAGAAAATTCTCCAGGTTGCAGTTCTGCCACATTCTCCGTGATATTTCGCGCATAAGCGAGAGCGTCGTCAGCCGCCGGCTGGACGTGGCGTCGCGGCTAATCGATTGATTGGCCAGCACTGCACTGCGACCAGCACTGCAGAGCATAAATCTTCGTTGAACTGATTGCAAAAATAATCCTGGGTCCATCGATCAAGTTCGTTGAACTGAAATATTCGCTATCGCGAAATTCGTTTAATTGAAACATTTTTAAAGCATAAAATGCGTAGAAAAACCGCTGGGGATTTTTTTTAAAGTTTGTTATCCTGAAATATTTGCTAAACCGACAATCTGTCAGGTGAGAGTTATGCAACCTTTTAAAAACGGTGGAGAGGTCTATAGGCCCCCAAAAGCATTGTTGGTTGCAGCGCCTTCCCGAGATGGGCGTTTCCTTACTGCAGTCTCCCCCGAAAAAATGTATAGACAGAGTTGTGCCCCAATTTCAAGAGTGGCTCTCGATGCCCGCAGATTGGGTGCATGAAGAAGCGCCTGGACGCCTGGAATGCAGACGTGGCCTCCATGGAGAAGCTGCTGGAGACCAAGGCCCAGGAGATTATCTCCATGTGATGCAGGAATAAAGTCTGGAAGCACAATCTGGGTCTTGTGATCCCAGGACCTCCGAGACGCACGTTTGGCGGGCAGCGTACTAACTATGAGATTGTTGTATGCCCACGCTATGTTTTTGTAACAATCCTAATGCTCTTCTAGAACAGGGCTCCCCGATCCGCGGAGGCGTTCTGGCCGACGTGCGGGTGGCCGCGGTTTTTGCAGTCACGTCCGGCCCGTTGCTACCGACACAAAAATAAGCGCACGTAACGGCACCGCTACGCGCACAGTCAAAAGCGCAAACTAACATACCAGAATGAATGAGAGAAAACTCCATTAAAACGCGGGTTCTCTCGCCATAGTGTGCGTTGCTAATTGTGACATTACAAAGATTGGACTCCAGAAAACTCATCCGAATTTAAAAATACTATATACATGTATTCATCAACCTCAATTTTTTTTATTTTTACTCTAGTTGAAGTTTTTGTATATAAATTTGTGGTCCCGTTTTGTATATGTGTAACTATGTTAAGCTTCTTGTGCGTTCTGCATGTGAGTCCTGTATCTTAAGTACAGCATACTGTAATAATCAGATCTGCCATTCCCTGTCTTCTACCCATGTGAATAAATAAATTTCCTTCGCGCTTTTACACCTGGCGAGTATTCTGGGGCCCCATTTTTTTGTAATGTCACAATTAGCACTTTATCTATTTATTATCTCATTATTTGTATTGTCACTTATTTCCAATCCCTTAGACAAAGTCGTTTGGAGACTCTTGCTCTAGAGTCTGGACGACCAGACATGGCAAAGATTGTGACAAAAGCAACCCTTTTGGTGTAAAATACCTCATTGCAGCAGCTGATTCTGAAACACTTGCCAATTGATGCCCAAGCATGTAGGAAGGGGACATTTAGGTACGGAATCAAAGGCAAGCTCGACTGTACATTGCACTGGAATCGTTCAAGAACATCGTAATTTTAATGGTCAAATGGAATGTCTTCGTATTCTAAAAGGTTGCACTAAAAATATGTACCCAAAATTTTCAGCAGTGCATTTCACATAATGTAACTTATAAACTTTATTTTTCTTTTTTTTTTTATATATAGGTATGGACCCTAATTGTGTAAGATGTAGGAGATATCTAAATTTACAACTAAGGAGGAACAGCACAGCACTGGCCAATTTTCGGTTCTAAGCGCGACGGCATTACTCCACAGCTGCAGAGAATTGGCACGCTATTCCTCGCAGCACTCAATAACTGTGCAAGTTACAAATCAACTTTTTTTGTGAAAAAAAAAAAAAAAAAATCAAAGAGGTGCAACTTACTCAAAGGTTCGACTTATAAACCGAAAAATGTGACACTTTTTCACTCCCAGTGGAAGGCCTAAATAAAGAGGAAAATAAACGAGATCCCGCATAAGTTAACCTATGGCTTAGCGTAACTGTACATAGTCTAGGGGAAAACAAATTTGCTGCAACCAAACGCTTAAAGTTTCGAATTATAGAGAAATGACGCATTCATGCAGCTAATTCAGACATTACAGCTTATTGTGTACTTTTTATAATAGCTGTAGTCCTACATTTCAAACTAAGGCAAGGATCTAACTAAATGACTAAAACAAAATGATGAATGCATGCATAAAGTACCATTTATTTTAGATGTTTGCTCAAAAAGATATTGCTTCAGATGCCAGCATGTGCACTGCATAGAACTATACAAACCCAGGATGGCCTTTGGTGGTAGAATCGATTAGCAGAGGTTTGTCCATAAAAAAACGCAGAAAATACATTCTTAATTTAGTGGTTCAAATGGGTTTGAACCGTTATTTTGCTCCCTGGAACTGAACCGAAAGCCGTGAACCTGAACCGAACGGAGAAAAATTTCGGTTCGACACTGGTCGGCGCTTCGGAAAAGACGATTATGTTCTTCGAAAACGTTTACGGAACAAATGACTATGGCTCTGCAAGTTCAGTGACGCGCGACGTCAACACGCTGACCATACTTTTCAGCAACGCAATCTTCCCCGTTCATCACGAGTGCGGCTGAGAAACGCGAGGGATTTTCATCATCCCTAAAACTATAGGTGGCAATGCAGGCGAGCTGGTTTACGACTTAATAAATTAAAAGCAGCGTGCAAGAAGACGGGGACAAAGAGAGAAGCACACAGGACGAGCGCTGATCAACTGACCATTCATGGAAAAAAACGGCTCTAACAAGAAACCAGCCTGAAATCAAACAAAACCGGGCATCGATAAAATCTATCACTTGCACAAACACTGTAGAGACTGCCCATGTCGCCCCATCTTCGAAGTTACCTCAGTCGTTGGCAGGGGACGCACATAAGAGGAAAAAAGGTGCTGGAGGCACATGCAATAGAAAAAGCAGGAGCGAGGCACTGCGTAAGCCAGCCTTCGATTCACCTACATAAAAAGAGATGGATTTTATCGATGCCTGGTGAGCGACACATCATTGTTGTTTGATTTTAGGGTGGTTTCTTGTTCGAGCAGTTTTTTCAATAAATGCACACTTGGAGAAGAGAGAGTGCCTGGAGTGGGTTCTGTCTTTCAACGTTTACTTTGAAATGTGCACGTAAGCGCGAAGCAAGGCTACTACAGTGGGAGCTCGCAGGAGTATTGCCAGTACGTAAACTTGAGAGAGCCGTAAATATCTGCGCTTCGGCGCAATCCTCTGCCTGCCAACACCAATGCGCCACGAGACCTTTACTAGCGAGTAAGTTTACGCCTCCGCCGCAAAAACTGCCAGCCAAAACCTCGTGAAAAAGAGTGAAATGCTGATGTGGGAGGAGCAGCAATTGCAACGGTGTTTGTGGTGGCACATGGCGCGAGAGGGTCCAGAAAAATCGTGACATACCTTGAGGGACGGTTTTAGTGACTGGATGATTCCTGGACACCCTACCTGTATTCTGTCCCAATTTCGTGTAATCGGAGAGAATTTTTGAAGAGTCTTTTGAACTTTCAAATGCATTTTTCTCATTTTGCAACTTTGGGTTGTCTACTTAGTTTCTGCAACGAGTTTTTGGTACTTAGAATCTTCCATTGTGAACATTTTTTAGGTATTATCTTGAGAACACTACATAGGGTGCAGGTATCTATTGGGAATTGCAATATCTTAGGTCTGTTGTTGCTAATTTCAACAAACTTCTAAGGGGCTTCTAAAGAGGAGACTTTTTGACATCTTTATTTTTCTCTTCTATATCAGAAAATTATACTCAACGTTTGGCTAGTTACTTGCACTCGACACTTCGTAAGAAGCAAAATAAGTTATGGTACCGTACTGATAAATTATTAGTCTGCCTAGATTTGTGCGCAAAAAACCTTTTTCACGTAGTAATTGTTTCTGCCTCTGAACACAAAACAATACAAGCAACATTAAAAGTAATGATCGTTTTAAGAAAGAAATGACAATATAAGTAGCCATAGTTTCAATATTCTAGAACAAATATGTAAAAAAAAAGTGTCTCCGAGCTACATTTAACTTCATCGCGCTTGGTGCACACTCTTCTTACACCCGACATTCATTTGGATCTCTGCTTTCGGCTACAACAAAATGAACCGTAAAATCCCAAGAGGTCACCCCACCCCTATTTTTGGCTCAATTTGCTATGTTCTTTTAAACACCGAAAGGTGGCACACTCCTAGTAATCAGTGTTTGGATCAATGATGACCTTAGCGTAAATGCGTGTAGTTCGCTATGGCGGGATATAAGCGAACATCGCTGACTGGGAAGTACAGCCATCTTTGCTTCATTGCTCCTCGTCGCGATAACAGGTTTGACAAAGACGCATAACCTAAAAATTGCATTTTTCCAACTTCTCTCGGTTGTACAGCGAATGTTAGCCCACTCCTTATTTTTGCCCAATTTTCTCTCGATTTTAAGTGGGCCATCTCTCGAGATATCGCGGTAGTTAATTTGCCTCAGCAATTTCGGAGCACCGTCAGGCTAATGACCGTCCTCAAACACTACAGCTATACTGAAAGAAATTAGGTAAGTACAAACTGCCACCAGCCTGGCTTCGCTCGACAAACCCAAATAATAATTTATTACTTCTGTTCTCAACGCCACATACAATGTGTAGACGACATTGTGACACCTAAATTCCCACACAATTGACTCGCGCTAAAAACATCTACAACGAAAGAAACTGCTTCGAGACACCGATACGCGCACATTTTGTTATACACCGGAGAATCGTAGATGACTTAAATAAACAGTACCTCCGACACTGGCCTAATAAAAAGAAAAAAAAAAAAAGATCCACCTGTACAAAATGACAAACCATAGCATTCTGCCTCTAGACTCGTAGGAGCACTGGTTGCTGGCTCGAAGATTACTCGCGACGTCCGGCATTACAGTAGCTCCTCCAGTGCCGCTCCGGTCGGAACGCAAGGCCACGATTCCCGACCCAGAGCGCGCGGCTACGGAGACAACCTTGGGGCAACGACGCCCTCGAGGGAAAGGGGGGTGGGTGGATATGTACATACAGACACGACGACACCTGGCACATCATGTGACTACGGCAGGACCCAATCGAGTGCCTGGCTGGAAGACCGACGCCCCCAGAACTCGCAAATAAATAGGGGTCCTCTTGCCCTTGTGAACGCTATGCGCGGGTGCAACCCCGCGATTGTCTTTTCGATCGACTCCCGTGCACGGGTCGCCGTGAAGAGAGAGTTCGCACTGCACGGGCCGGCGATTGTGGCTGTCCTCTGGTCCGGGGTCCCTCCCCTTCTAGTGGCTCTGGCCGTGCTCGGGTGCCATGTACAGCCCGACTGGGAAGTACTTGATGTGCGTCTGCCACTGGGAGCTCAGCTGGAAAAACTTGACTCCCGTCCACTCCACGCTGTCGATCGTGACTGCATCGGAAGGACGTGGGACACGTCTCAGCTTGACGCTGCATCCGATGGCTGCGTTGTCTCTCAAATGACTACCGTATTTAAACAATTGTAAGTCTCGTTTTTTTTTCCCACTTTGTTGAAATTGCATGCCAGCAAAACGAGAAAAAAAATTACACTATAGGGGCGCACCATCGGCGAACATGGGAGAACGGCGGGGCACCTCTTTCGAACGCCTGGCCTCCAGCGCGCGCTCGACACCCTCTGGTGTGCTTTAGCTGCACGTGCACGCACGAGGTGCAAGTTAACTTGGATAACGCCGAAGAGTTATCCAAGTTACGAAGCTCGCACTTGAGACAAGACAACTGAAGCTTATCCCCGTCGTTCTCGCTCTGTCCTTCGTCCGTACTGGTGCTGTCGTTCCCGTCGTCATTGCCCAACGAAATCTCGCACTTCGCAAACGTCCACATCAACCGCATCTTCCACGCTTGCTCGGCGATCGTGTCGCACGTCACGGGTAGAGGTTGATTGCGCACCTTGCGAGCTACGTTGCAAGTTTGACTTCTAACTCCAGAAAGCATCCAGACGCACCTAAATTTTGGCCGGCGGAAGCCTCTTCATTTGTTGTCACAGCTAAAGCTCCTCTGCCGTCGCAGACTTTCTCCGACAGGTCGCTTGCATTAAGCGGCGCGGTTGTTGGTTGCTTTCAGATGAAGAAACACTTAACGAGTATTGAAAACCTAAACTGCCCGGACCACGGATGTCGATACAGAGAAACATAGTTGGCCCTCCAGCACGATTGCACCATCTCGACACTCGATCAAACAATGCGCGACCGTGCATTGTGCAAAAACAAACAGCGAAAAGTGAGGCTGTCCCGACCATTCCGGCGTGGCTCTTGCATAGAGTGCCGCCACCCCCGGGCTCGGGCGTGCTGCCGCGCAGCGCGGTGTATTGCGTGCCATTTGCCCCTGTGCATTCGGGCTGATTTGTGAATCTCGATCGCCGTAATCGTGATACTCGTTGGTGCAGATTAAAAAAAATATAGAACTTGTAAAACGAGCGCACAAAATGGCGATACGCTATAGGTACAGCCGGCTGAACTCGTAACAAGCCGACGTGTTTTTGACATTGCGATTGTTCCATCTTTGTCAGCCGTGGGATGCCTTGGTTACTATTGTAAGCGGACCCTACCACTTCAGACTTTTAAAATTTAATAATGGGTCGACCTGCAATCTGTAAATACGGCATGAATAATACCTATAGCGCAACAACACCCTTAAAAGGAGGCTGCGAAGAGGAGCCTGGTGGCCATTATTTTCTCAACTGCTTTCAAAAAGGAGGTCAAGTGAGGTAGAAGTCCAGTCTGTACTCGAGAAGCTTAGAGATGGGACGGCATTACTATAGATTCTTGCTGCATAATGCAAGGTTGGTCTATGGTCTGTTGCAGGTTAAGAATAGCAGGAAAAGCCCCCACCACAAAGCCCTACACCCTTTCCACTTTAGCAGAGCAGATGCTGGAAGGAGGGAACCACCAACTGCAGCGAGCAGAGGGTTCTTCACCTTCTTATGTTGCAATGGACAACAGTAGTGGCTACACGACTTGACCAAGATGACAAACATAATATGCACAAAGCACGGTCTGTCTAGTTTGTGTCTTGCACTGTTTTACCTCGCCAAGCTCCCTTATAGCATTCCTCTAGATGCCGTAAACGACACGATTCTACCAACCTGGTTTAATGTGGTTCCTGTCGCTAGAAAAGCCTATTATTTTCAGTGCTCCCTATTGCCCAGTCAACTGTTACAATCTACTGTGACCCGGACGTTGAAACTGAATTTTTGGATGCAACTGCCCAATTGTGCCCTAGGTGTGCACAGCATTATGGGAGGAGTATGCACCTAAGGCCAAAAAAGTCATACTGTATTGACACAGCTTGCTGGCGAAAATTAACTTCAATTGACATCATTAAAAGAGGATCGCAGAACTCGGCTGCTACGATCACTCGACATAGGTTCACCCCTTTCCATAAGAATGCATTCACTAAAAATACTGCACGTGACGTTCATCACCGACTGGGACGAATTAGAATGAACTCCAGTTATCTTGAAATTTAGGCCACACAAGGTAGTGTATTGATTTTTCAGTTTAAGATGTCGCATTCCTAGGACGTACGGGCCACCGGCACTGCGACAACCTGACTATCTTTGAGAGTTATAAAGAATGTTGTGTCCCATCGCATCAAAGCAACAAAAATGACCCAAAACCCTTAAAACTTCCCAAAGAACTGGACGTCCTGAAGTTTTCAATGATTCCAGTATTGGGCTCTCCAGAGGTAACATGGCCAATGAGAAAAAGGGTTAACCAACATGTCTGCACAAGCAGGCTGGTGAACCTTCGGAACCAGACTCTCAGATCCTTGTTGCTATTTGAAAGCGGAGAAACCCTTCGCTACATCATCACTATACCAGTAGCTCGTGTAGCAATGCTTAAAAGTCAAACTATGGGCATCTTATGTGCCAAACCAACAAAAGTCGTGTGGACAGAATAAATTTATATTTGCCTGGGGACCTTTCGGTGAGCAACTGAAAGCTCGGCCATGCGGCGCCTTCTCCGCAATGAGCCTCCGTCAGATTGCGGGACCTCGGTCGGGACTCGAACCTGCCACCAGGGGATCTGTAGGCCGGCACTGCCTCGGAGCCGCCGAGTCAGCTAGTGTTCCTACTTGAATGTGCCTCGTCTAGTCTCTACTCCACATTGACATTTAGGGCAGTTTCTCTCGACATCTGTTACCATATTTACTCGCATAATCAACACAATGAATACCAATATTTGGACTTTTTTTTTTTTTTTTTCCCCCTCGAGTAATGAACTCATTTCCAGTTTTCGGCTTCACGAGTCTCGAATTGCGTCCAACTTAGCTAGCTACCAAGCCCACCGAGCCAATTGTCTTTTGCCGCCAAGCAGTCAGGCCAAGTCAAGCCAAGCCAAGCCCCTCTCGTAATGGCTGCAAGTGCATAGTTGCGGAAGTGATCAACCGTGAAACCGAGCGGCACGCACACTTGACGAAGCTTGGGTCAAGTAATTGCTTACCAGATGCATTGATGTCAACAAACACGCCATCATCTATGGTCGGACAGTGAAATCGTGAAAGTGGTTAGGCCCAAGAACGGTTGCATTGCTCTTTGTGCTGAGTGAGCTTGGTAAGGCGCTTTTTCTTCAACAAAGGGCACGCCGAAAGCGCCTTAAAAAGGTTTGCAATTTATAAAGCATGGTTACTGTGGCGTGCCCCCGACCAGCCGTGGGTGCGCCTCCGTCAGTGGAGACGTGCCACAGTAGCTTGCCGTGTCATACTGGCACCTAATATGACATTTGCACGAAGCGTGTAAATGCAAAACTTTTATCCCGCGTAATGATTGCTCCCCCCAAATATGTGTCAATTTTACGGCGAAAAAAAAGTGTGTTCCTTATGCGAGTAAATACGGTACATCTTGCAAGAACCTGTGCTGGTGAACCGCCACTCTATGTTATGCGGCCCATGCCACCGATGGGTCCGCCCTGACCGTGTCGTGCTGCAACTCGCAAGACATGTGGAACGACCAAGTGAAGTTGCCCCTGAAAGACTGCTCACCCTTGAGAGGTGCCTGGAGGTTTCTGCAGGAGCAGATCAGCCGGTGCACTCCCTCCACCAGCTGACAGCGGGCTTCGCGGTCGGACTCCCGCTCCTTCTTCTTGCCCAGGCGCATGACTGCGACGTAAGGATAGTTATTAATAATCGGTTTCACGTCCGTCAACATTATATCGATGAACGAGGCCGAGGAAGGAAGCTGCGTTCGAGACCGACCCGACAGGCCCTTGTCCAAAACACCATAACACACACACACTCTGTAGTTGCACGTTCTTACGTGGGTATTACGTCGTCAGCAGAATGGCAGTAGGTGCAAGAACAAGTGGGAAGTGTAGAAAAAGTAACGAAAGAACGCAAGACGTAACAACCCGAAATTCCACGACATCAAGTTTTTCCCAGGGTACAAAGCAACCTTCCAGAAAAGTTCACGAAGCGTTCAAGATTAAGACGAGAGGCAAGGATTACGCGAGAAGCATTTGTAGTCTTAACAGAAAAAAGGCATGAGCATACAAAACGAGGTTTGCACCGACGTAGAGGACTAGACACTTGCTTTGTCTCGCATTAAATAAATGGGTGACAAACAAGTTTCGCCCAGCCAACGTCATTCCTCCAATTGTATGTCAACCTTATCAAGTTCTCATCTTGATTTTGCTGTTTGCAGCGATAGATGTTATAGGCTGTCTCCACCACCGGAAATTATGTCTGTTCTTGATGTTGTAGGTGTAGTTGTTGATGAGGTTGATGTAGTAGTTGTAGTCGTTGTTGATGTTGTAGTTGGCATTGCAGGGTCTGGCGTAGATGTTGCCAAATCCTCAAAAAAGATTGCCTGCCGCCCGCGGGAATCAAACCTGGGTTCTCTGCGTGCAACAGAGGCATTACCACTGAGCTATGAAACAGCCCTAACGACCTACTCGGGGTTTTTGTAGCACCCAGTGCCCACTGCACACGCTCTTCGGAAAAGAAAAAAAAAAAAAGCTGACAACAAAATGCTGTTGTAGCACTGTCAATGCCAAGAGCTTGTGCCAGGAGGCGTGCTTTCACGCACTTCGGAGCAAAATAAGAAACAAAAGCGTTTGGAACAAAATGGTCGGATGTCTATTTTGTTCCAAGCGCTTTTCTTCACGCACCCCAAGGTGCGTGAACGCGACGCCAATGCTTAACAACTTCGCCGCGAGTTGTCGCAGCCATTGCTCCGGCTGTACTGTGGATTAACACGGGGCTGCTCCTTTTTTTTTAGTGGGGCTTAAAGTGACAGGTAGGAAACGGCACGTTTCTAATAGGGCTAGAGGAATGCAATCGTGTGTCTTTGTACCTTAACACTATACAGGTTTGAGCGGCTCATGCTGGTTTCTGCGTGCCAATTTTTGTGCCCGCTTTTCACAACAAATCAGTCACGTTATTGGCACAGCCCGATGTGCTGCGTCTGGCTGGGCCAATCAGTTGTGCGAATGATTGGCACATCCTAACGCAAGAATAAGGCGGCGTCGGTCTGGGAAGAGCGTGGTGGCACCTACTCTTCTGCTTCTTTTCCTTGGTGACATAGTTGAGGGTGAGGCTGGGACCCAGGCCTCACTGGTGTTGGCCAACCTCCAGACCTGCGCACACAGACAGGGAGAGCACTCTCACCAACATGCTTTCTGCTCCAGCCACGGCTGACAGCTCATTGCCAGACCCATTCTTAAAGGTGCGTGAATAATGCTTTATTTTTTTTACTGCAAACGGAGCATTAATATTAAATATTATTTGCAAACTGAGTTCAAATATTTTCGAATATTTAAATAATTTTGTATACAGGAGATGAGAGACAGCAACAAGATGCTGAGTGATGGTGGGCATAGGTACGTACTGCTGTGAATGGCTAAAGAATATGATAATTTTCGAGCACCCAAATTGATGTTTTGTTCGAGTTCTGAACATGCGTGATAAAACTACAATTCTTAATTTATATAAAAAAGTATCTGTCATTTGATCATGAAGATAAATGATATCTTATATATAGCTACACAGGGTTCGTACGGGTTCTTAATAAACCTTGAAAACCCTTGAAATTTAAAACTGCATTTTCCAGACCCTGAAAGCTCTGGAATTTTTAAAGGTGCTTGAAAAACCCTTCAATTTCCCAATAATAGTCAGTTGTTTTTTCTTGCGCAATAACAAACTTTTTTTTTTAGAAAAATAAATTATAACGACTTTCTTTCGTCTTTCTTTCGTGCATGTTAACATAAAATTCAAAATATCAACAAAGAAATTTTCTTATACGACAAATTTAGACACATTTAGCGGATGCCCGTTAGGTGCCTGGCCACAATAGTAGCAGTCCCGGTGGTTCTGGATCTGGTCTCAGTCCACCATCTTGCAATCTTATCTTTACAGGCCCTTAAAAGTCCTTGAAAACCATCGAATTTATTTCTCTGAAGCCTGTACAAACCCTTACCAAAAACCGGCGTATGAACGATACATATGCGTTCAAACCAGCCGAACGCTCCGAAGTTGTTCCCAAGCCTCCACCATTTCTCCGTGACACGCGAGTTTGCGGCGGGTTTTCATTCGTCCTTCGCACCGTGAGAAGCGAATCGGCTGCGCCCGCAATATCTTTGACCATGACACAGGAGTTCGTAGCGAATTCCTGCGTGTTTATCACGTCGTGAAACGCAAACTTGCCGTGTCCGCGATATCATTTCCCGTTTCACATGGTTTCTAGCGGATGCCCTGGTGTTTTATCACTACTATTTTACAAAGTTTTGCTGTTGCATCTTTTCACGTTTTCACGCATCTTTTCAAGTTTCACGTTTCTTCACCATTTATCTTTTCATTTTGGGTGGGCATTCCGTACCGGGATTTTACGGTACTCGCACTCAGTACAGGAGATCACTGCAACAGCTGTAGTAGCATTTGCACGTACGTTTTTCAGCAATGCAAAAGAGAAAGATGATCAAATAAAATCAGTCGCGGGTTTTGCCATTATAAATAAATAACAATTACGAACCGAGACCTATTTGAATCACTGGTCTCCCAAATGCTTGTTGCATTTTGTCGACGTGCAATTCTTTAAACACCTCCCACCCACTCCCCACCATCTCTCTACGACTGTATGAATGTAGCCTTGCCTGGACGGAGCGGAACCACGCCTTGAGCGTGAGCTTGGAAGGCTCCGTCCCCTTCCTGGCCGACGGTCCCAGCGTCCAGTAGTCCAGCTGGAGGTCCATGGCCTCTCCCTGAGGGCCCCCTGACGGACAGCCCCTGGACGTACAAATGCACGTAAACACACGCGCCGCCGAATCGGATGGCAGCTTCCCCCACGTAGACAATGGCAGCGGCAAAAGCCGCACAGTCACGTAGGTTTCCGACACAAGTAGCCACAACCATGTGCAGCAACCGCAAAGATGTTGCAATTTTTTTAAGAGCGTACAATAAGAACTGGGGCAGTGCAACAATTTTTGCACTTTCACTAAATACAGCTTAGAATAACTTCTCGACATTCATGACCTGTAACGTGCATTGGTACGTTTTTCCACGCAATGGAAGTCGCAAAAAAAAATTTGAGAAAACCTGAGCAGCATTAACTTTCTCAACTCGTAGCCAGAACATGCGGCCCCATGATTGGAAGCCGACCATATGTTGCCAACGTTTGTCACAGCCACGAGCTGGGGTTGGCAAAGCACGAGGCAGACCGCATGTCGAAGCGTCAATTGTCACATTGTTGACGACGCCACCAACTGCGATCCCCACTACTTTGTCCAGTTTTGCGAAGGGGAGACGCAGAAAACGTCCGATTTTACAATCAAACCCAGATATACCGAATTTAAAGGGGGATCGTAAAATAGCTCAATATACAAAAGTATGTCAACTTGAGCTCCAGCTGAAATTTCCGTGCATCTCTACTAATAGCAAAGATTGTGACAAATGGGTGCTTACCGAATTGAGCGTCCAAGAACCACTAAATACGGTAGAACCCCGTTAAAGTATAGCTCGCTGCGATTGTGGGCGCCGCCGCTCGTGCGTGCACCTCGCAGCGATGAAGCGCTCGCGTGGCCACAACGTCAACAGCGCAACCGACGAAACACAAAAATAATAAGATTGTACAAGCTTGATCATGCTGACAAAGACTGCTAATCAGAACATGCGATAGGCCTTCCAGGGAAGACGAGGGGGGTGTGTGAACAGCACTCCCTACCAAAGATTGGCTCTCATTTCTGACACATTCACCGCAAGAGTAAAGCGAGGAGGCGGCATTTCAATCTTGACGCAAATAAAACGCTTCAAGAACGAAGCGTGCGACCACACGTTCGAGCCAGAGTTCGCTTTAGCGGGTTTCGAACCCTGACCCTGGAAACTCGGTCGGCAAAGCACTTGTCCCATAATCTCGTGGTGGCGAGTTCAAGTCTTGACGTCTTCTTATATGGTTTCCTATGGGCGTAGCTTTGTTCGGTGTCAGTTTTTCGTTACAGTCGGCTGTTACACCTGGCCATCACAGTCACACGTTACAGAACGCCATAGAAATCGGCTGATAAAACACGTTCCGTGTTAAAAACAAAGAGAAAAGTGAACGAGCGAGACACGAAAAAAAGAAAACTTCCTTCTTCGTCCATAGAAAAAGCCAAGCAAAGGACACGCACCCCGCCGGCGCCAGTCCTGCGCTGCTCATGCTGGGCGAGCTGGGAGGGGTGGTGCTCTCGCGCTCCATCGGTGGTCCGGGAGGAGAGCTTCCCGGCAGGGCTTCCTCAAGGTCCACTGCGTAACAACCGGGCTCACTCATTTCAGTTTCCGCGGGCTTTTTCTTTTTTTTTCGTCTCCCGCACTCTGCGCAACGTCGTTAGCACAAACGTGACGATGGCATTTTTTTCATCTTTCGCAATTCATTTGTAAAAAAAATCTAATCTCATTTATGCAAACTCTCTTAATTCAAACTTGTGGATAATTCAAACTGACATGCAGGTCCCGTCCTATGCGTCTCTATGGGAGAAAACTCCCGGTAATTCAAACTTTGCTCCATTCAAACAAATTTTGGGTCCCCCTCGAGTTCGAATTAACGAGATTCGACTGTAAAGGTTATTGGCGGACGTCAGATTTCACCGCTTGCATTAGTGACCTGAATCGGCACTTTCCATTGCACTAATAGTTCCGACGAGAGTCCTTCGATTCTAAGAAGAAAAAAAAACTGGAAAAACCTTTTATCGCTCGTTTGTGTTAACGATGTTACGCAGTGCGTCACATTTTCCCACACATAGTTGCGGTGCCAGGAGCGCATCTCCGACTGGTGCGTTTAGCGTCCTATCCCGCCCATGCATCGAAAGCGGTCCCGAAGTGGTAACAAACGACGTCGCAAAAGCCGGAGCATCGTGCTGTCGGGTGTCGCGATGCTGGCGGCTGGTCGTAGGAGTTCCAGCAAAAAGCACGAGCAAATGCGAGCGTCGCCGCCGTCGCGGCGTCCCGACTCCTGGCTGCCGAAACATCCGTGGACCGCCGAGCTGAAGAGCGACCCGCAGCGAACAGGCGTCTGCCACGTCTGTCGCCGCCGCTGGGACACTGCCGGGATCGCAGGACGGCGACTGCGTGACGTGGACTAACAATGCTTGGATTTGGGCTAGTTGGTTTGACGTTATGAGGTATGCTGCACTGTGAAGCTACATTTAACAGAAACACGTAAACTACGAGACGATACGGAAGACAGATAAGAACACGACATACTCGTAAAAGCGCAGACTAACAACTGTTTATTTTTCGTTTCTTCTTCCTTCTCTATACCCTTGTTTTGAGGAATGAAGATTGCCTGATAATTCACGTTAAGTGTAACGCGAGTTAACTGTTGAGTGCAACTTCGCGGCGCAATATGCCTCGGTATGACAAGGAATCGAGAGACCACTTTTTTTTTTTTTTAAGCGGTAACCACGCGAGTTGGAGATGCATTCACATCTATTAAAGAAACATTCCACTTCCGAAAAAACTTTTTTTTCCTGCCCCTTTAAGCCCTATACTGCACAAGGCGTTTTTCACGTGCCTCGGCCGTGTCACCGTCTCTCGGCGTCGGTGCGCGTCGCTCGAGGTCCCGCGCGACGGGGCGATGCACGTGAGGCACCGACGTCTGCCTCGGCCAGATCTCGGCGTCGCGCCGGATGTGGCTCGCCCGGCAGCGACCAATCGGAGTCACCCGGTGCGGACGCAAGGCAAGGCGCTCCCCCTCGAACATCCGAGTCGATCTCTAAGCGGATGCGCGAGAGACGCGTGCGGCAAAGTGTACGGAAGTCTCGGCAATTGACAGGAAATTATCTTAAAAGTAAACATTTGACAGAGATCTGTCTGGTTGGGAGTAATTAATTACTAAAAGTTCAAACACCAACAAAGCCCTTCTAAAGGGACCTTACATTTCGAAGCGAATTCGGCCTCTTCTTTAGGGGCGGCATGGCATGGCATCTTTGGGCGTGGCACGAGTCATCCACACCCAAAAGATCGCCCTGCTAAAGACATAGCCCAAGGCGTTATACACTAGATTCCTTGCAGGGTTTGCGGGGCCACATAGATCGGCGCAACAAGGAACTTTAAAGAGAAAATCCATCACCACAGAAACAACGTACGCAGGTTTGATTACGAGTGTAGCGCAGTCACTGAGCACTGCGACGCCAAGGACCATCGTATTGACTTTGACAACACATGCATCATTGACGTTAAGACAAATCCCCGAACGAGACTGTTTCTCGAAACCTGGCATATTCAAACAACGCCACGGAGCATCAATCGGTCTCTCAGAGCTTTATCATCCGCCTATGTGAATGGGCTTCGTCACTTTATTGAAAATGTACTGCCATAGAAGAAGACGACGACTACTAGATACCCACCGTAGTGTTGGGATAGGAGTGGCTCGCAAGAGGCATGTGGTGTAGGCAGTAGGGACAGTATGGTGGTGGCTGTGTTTGTGCACCGCCTGTGTGCGCACGTGCGGACTGCAGAGACTTTCTGCTGCCCTGTTGACTGAGGCGCCGCAATTTTCGTCTACACGCGCAGCCTCACAAGTTCCCATTGTCGAGTCGTGCCGCTCCAAACACTAAACCGTATTCTAGTACACTGTACCTCAACAGCCATAGCCGTAGTCGTCCCTGATGAAATGGCCGAATTGGCTTTGAAACTTAGGGTCCCTATAGAAGAGCTTGTGATTGACAAGGCGCCCGACTTGGCCCGACGCCAAAGTATTTGCCACGCGATCGCCGGCTTTCCAATTTCCCGGCATCGCTCTTCGTCGCTTCTTTGGTCCGCTCGCTCGCTCGCTCGTTGCGCCTGGTTGGTTTTTCTATTTTCTTGCAGAATTTTCTTTCTTTTCTTCTCTTTTTTTTTTTTACTAACTAGGAGAACATAGTGGTGACGTGTTTTCACGGAACAAACGTTCGTGCTCTATGCAGATCGGTGGTGTTCCTAGCGCGTATGCAAGCAACGGACTTCGCGGTAGTAAAACATTCTTTCGTGAGCATTTTTTCTATAAAACAATAAAACTAAATCGAGTTTTGAGTTTAATGTATCTGTTGCGTAGCAGCGCTAGATACGGAGAGAAAACTGGGCAGCTTTCTCCGCTTTTATTAACTTTTTGTGCTCACCCACCGAGACATGGCCCCACCCCACTTTTTCTATGAATTTCAGGCGGCAGGGGGGTGGGCGATGACTCGGGATATTACGGTATTTACATCCACCAACATCTAGAGAGTATTCCCAGAAATTTTTACTACTTTACACTGCATAGTTAAATTTTTATAAATTATTTTCTGTCCAACGAAGCTAAAGAAAAGGTAGAGTTTGGAGCACTTTGAACGCCATTTTCTCCGTTCCACTTTTTGGTATAAATTCCATTTTAGTCAACCTATCGTTTGATAATGGCAATACAGGGAAGGCTCGTTCTTCACTTTTCCTACTAACTGAAATTTAATAAGGAATGCGGCCATGGAATGTTTTTGTCACTTTACGGATGTCTTTTATAAAAAATGTTGACATTTTGTCGAAGACACAGAAGACCAAAAAGTTGACCATTTTTGCAGAAGAGAAAATTGATTGAAATAAACGACTTTTTACAAAAACCTTTCCATAGCCGCACCTCTTAGGCATTCTGCCAGATATCTAGCGAATAAAATTTGTGAATATTGTGATAGTTTTCTGACGATAGATAAACTAAACAATGTAAGCGTGTTGCTGATAGAAGTTGCCCTAATTTCCTTCTTACTTAACTGACAGACCTGAAATTTTGTTATGCACCCTCCAGCATGACCACCAGCCTACTCTACAAATTTCATTAATTTTAATCAAAGGGTTCAAAAGTTGACCCTCCCAGGGGGTGTCTCCCTTTAAGCGGTAACCACGCGAGTTGGAGATGCATTCCAGGCACCATAATATAGTCACATCTATTAAAGAAACATTCCACTTCCGAAAAAAAACTTTTTTTTCCTGCCCCTTTAAGCCCTAAACAGCACAAGGCGTTTTTCACGCGCCTCGGCCGCGTCACCGTCCCCCGGCGTCGGTGCGAGTCGCTCAAGGTCCCGCGCGACGGGGCGATGCACGTGAGGCACCGACGTCTGCCTCGGCCAGATCTCGGCGTCGCGCCGGAAGTGGCTCGGCCGGCAGCGACCAATCGGAGTCACGCGGTGCGGACGCAAGGCAAGGCGCTCCCCCTCGAACATCCGAGTCGATGTCCAAGCGGATGCGTGAGAGACGCGTGCGGCAAAGTGTACGGAAGTCTCGGCAATTGACAGGAAATTATCTTAAAAGTAAACATTTGACAGAGATCTGTCTGCTTGGGAGTAATTAATTACTAAAAGTTCAAACACCAACCAAGCCCTTCTATAGGGACCTTACATTTCGAAGCCAATTCGGCCTCTTCTTTAGGGGCGGCATGGCATGGCATCTTTGGGCGTGGCACGAGTCATCCACACCCAAAAGATCGCCCCGCTAAAGACATAGCCCAAGGCGTGATACACTAGATTCCTTGCAGGGTTTGCGGGGCCACATAGATCGGCGCAACAAGAAACTTCACAGAGAAAATCCATCACCACAAAAACGACGTGCGCAAGTTTGATTATGAGTGTAGTAGCGCAGTCGCTGAGCACTGCGACGCCAAGGACCATCGTATTGACTTTGACAACACATGCATCATTGACGTTAAGACAAATCCCCGAACGAGACATTTTCTCGAAACCTGGCATATTCAAACAACGCCACAGAGCATCAATCGGTCTCTCTGAGCTTTATCATCCGCCTATGTGAATGGGCTTCGTCACTTTATTGAAAACGTACAGCTGTAGAAGACGACGATGGCTAGATACCCACCGTAGAAGAAAAAGAAAAGTACAGTGCTCTTCAACTACAATGTACTAGGATACAGGGTAGTGTTGGGATAGGAGTGGCTCGCGTGAGGAGTGTGGTGTAGGCAGTAGGGACAGTATGGTGGTGGTTGTGTTCGTGCACCGCCTGTGTGCGCACGTGCGGACTGCAGGGACTTTCTGCTGCCCTGTTGACTGAGGCGCCGCAATTTTTGTCTACACGCGCAGCCTCACAAGTTCCCATTGTCGAGTCGTGCCGCTCCAAACACTAAACCGTATTCTAGTACACTGTACCTCAACAGCCATAGCCGTAGTCGTTCCTGAAGAAATGGCCGAATTGGCTTTGAAACTTAGGGTCCCTATAGAAGGGCTTGGTTGGTGTTGGAACTTTTAGAGCGCAGCTTTTAGGCGCCCGTTTCTGGCATGAGCGGCGTCGCCGTCGCTCTCGGCGTAACCGCAACGCCTTGGCGTAACGCTTTTTTGTGACACGTCGGCATCACCGTCGGCGTAACGCTTTTTTGTGATGTGTTGGCGTCGGCATAACCGTAACGCGTCGGCGTAATGCTTTTTCGTGACACGTTGTGTAACCGTGACGCGTCAATGTAACGCTTTTGGAGAAGGAGGAGGAGAAAGAGGGAGGAGGAGGAAGAGAAGAGGGGGAGGAGGTGGGAAGCAGGGGAGGAGTAGATGAGGAGGGAGGAGGAGAGGCATACCGTCCCCTCCGTACCCTCCCCTCCTCCCCCTCAAGAGCTGCGCTCAAATTTGGTATTACAGGGAGTTGTAAACGTTTCATTTTTTAATACGTAATTATCTTTAACGTAAAATTAAAAGAAAGGTTTTTGAGCTCTAAATAAACTTATTTGTGCGGCACTAATACACTGTAGACAGGAGGTAGTCGCCGGTTGTCCGATCATTTAGGCCTAGACGACCTGGCAACACCATACAATGCACATCCGCTGCGGGCTGGCGCGCATCACCATGGCGTAGGCCGCCCCTTCTTTTCGTCAGTTGTCGCCGACGCAGGAGACACGCGGACGCCGACGAAACAAGCAAAATACACTTCCATGTGGTTGTGCCTTTAGAACACACACGTCACAAAATTTACTCCCCATCCCAAAGAGAAAGGTTAACACTGTATTCACATCATGAGTCACATTTCAAGTTGCGAGCAATTTCGTCAGCTAAGGTCACTAAGGAGGTCCTTCGGCCGTCTTGCCTCCGGCGCCGGCTCCGAGACCATTTTTATTTGGAAGGAAACGTCACGGTGACTTCACAGGGGAAGCCATTTTGTGAGCTTCTCATCGGCTAGAGAGAGCGTGGAAGAGTTGTAGGCCCAAAACGTACCTCCCCTCCGTGCCTTCGCCCTCTGGACGCTGACAAAAAGCAAGCAACATTTTGGTGGAAATAGCAGCACGGGTATCTAGAGCTTCTAAGGCCACTTGCGCATAAAACGCGACGCTGATCTGGAACGAAGGCGTTGGCTCGATCCTACGTTCCCGTCGAGTTACTCTTTTTCGCCGCTCTGAAAGGTCATGCTGTTAGATGGTACGTTGTATGTACGACGTACAGAAGGATCCTGCATGTTTGAGTGTTCACCACACAATTGCCAGTCTATCTGTATATGCCAAAATTATTTTGGCTCGCTCATTTTACTCTTATACTGGTCTTGCACAAAATATTTTAATTTTAATCTAGCACGAAACTGAAGAAACAGCTTGCTACAGCTGCTCAATACCTAAGCAAACTGATTAAACCAAACAAAACAAAGAAAATGAAAAAAAAAATGTGAGTGAAATATCAAGTACACACACTTGACTTATTACAGCATTATTTACAACTAGGAAAAAGCTATATCATGTCTAGAGCTGGGAATGCCAGGACAAAAATATTACTGCCAAAAAGTTGGAACACTTTTCGGGACAATGTGCGCTTTTCTAGACACGCTCAAAGTGCTTTTATTAGCATTAAAATTTTTAATCTCCTTTGCATCACCGAGACAAGCCTTCTATTCTCTTGCATTCAAGGAAATGTTCAGCAACACCTCAAGTGTCTGTTCACTTAGTCTGTGCCTTTTCTACGTTAACAGATCCCTAAAGTCGGAGAACGATATCTCCACCTCTACAGGGATGTGGATTTCCGCGTAGTACACCGCAATCTTAGAAATGGTGGAGCGTTGGCAAAGGAATGCCACGCTCGCTCCTTGCCGACGCGAAAATATTATCAATGAGTAAAAGGCAGATTGTGTACAGGCAAGTCCGCTAAATCATGGGTCACTTACTGTAAAATCCCGTATGAACACCTGCCCCCGAGAGATTGCGAACTTGCCGTGTTCGCGATCTGCGGTATCAGTTCCCATTTCACATGGTTTGTAGCAGGTGCCCCAATGTTTACCATTAATTTCTTTATAAAATTTTGCTGTCGCAGCTTTAATCATTGCCCGCCCCATATTTTTTACCATTTATCTCTTCACTTAAAGGGGGTTGAGGACTCTTAAAATGTTTATCTTATTTAATAACATATGCTGATTTTGAATCTGAAATCAGATTTAAAATACCTTTTCTCGAACAAAAGATATGACAAAATAAATAATCCTAATTAGGTAACTTCTTACAGGTTGTTAGGGTAGTTAATAATTTCTCACTAAAAACCTTTTCTCTTATCTACATATAGGGATTCCCAGGGTATGTTAGTTATTAAAACTAAATCACAATTGCAAACAGGAAATAAATGGGATGACAATTACCTTAAGTTGCAGCTAATCGCTTTTTATCTATTGGGTATTCATGACTCCAGCGAAATCGACACCGCGTAGCGGCAGCGCCGAGAACCTCACGAGAGGATGGTCGTTTCAACTCTGTCGTCTGCTATCGCTGCTTAGTTCTTGTAGGCAGCATAGAAACAAACATTGTTTCCAGTAATTATTTTTACGCTTCCGCCGCGTCATTCCTACGCACTGACAAGAAGAAGGTTTCTACCGTCGAAAAATTGCTTTGCTTTCAAATGTAACACTGATTTTACGCTGCTGTGCAGGAATTTGTGGTGGTCCGCGTGCCGAACGACGAAAATGACCTCCTTTCGTCCGCCATTTTGCCTGAGCAGCGCGCCCTCTATAGTTCGCTGGAGTCGCGAATAGGACAAATCGTAAAGCTTTAGGATACCATTCTGTTCAAAGTTTCTCCTATACTTTAAATCCAGCTCCTGGAGACATGAAATCTTCTCTTTTTTAGAAATAACTAGACATTAAATTGTTCAATCATATTTTGTGGGGAGATATTCCAAACTAAAAAAATTCAAAATTGTGATTTTTTTTTTAAATTATTGGTTTTGCAATTTTCTGTTATTTAAAGACCCTTAAGTGGGTGTTCTTACGGGAATTTACGGGTAACGAAAAATGTGGATAATCGGGACGATCTGTTATCTTTCGGAACACTCAACGCAAATTCGGGACAACAAGGCTGACGAAAACCAGATGGAAATCACTTGCCAGATATCTACTGGTTGGTGACAATGCTATCGGGACATTTTTAACGATCGGGACATGTCCCAGAAATTCCAGTTCTAATCATGTCATAAAATAAGTATAAATAACTGTAAAATAAGGCTTCAGAATATTGTCTTCTTCTGGTCGCACTGACACAGGAATTTCTAACAGTACCTGAGGACGAGACTCCATCCATGACGCCTATCTTGACATCCTGCAAAATAGGTTTCAGTCTCAACAAAACAAGCTCTGCGTGTTTTCGTATTTAAGCACACTTTTGGGGACTACAAAAGATCAACTTACACTGATGAAAGGGATGAACACCTGTGTTGACTCATCATCGGAGCTGGGAACAAAAAGAGAAGCCACGTTGATGCAAAAACCTTCGCAGAAACTCTTTTGGGACTATACCAGACAAGAACAAACATTCAAAACTTTTAATAGCAATTCTAAAGTTATTGTATTTAATTTTACCTTAGCATTTAACTTGGAAAGGTAAGAACCTTTCTGAATTATTTATAAGAGTAGAGTGAAAGCTCGTTAATTCGAGTCTTATTAATCTGGATGTTAAGAGTCATAATTTGTGACTGTAAAGTCCAGACACGTCAATCTAGTGATTTACGACTCTGACTGTATTAACCATTCTACAGTGCAATGAACTTATGGGGGGAGTATTCACTTGCGGCTTATGTGCGGGTTGCGCGCAGTGCATTCAGGGTACATCGCCCTCTTTCGGTCCGACAGCAGACGGCCGCGCCCGCGAGGCCGTACCAGGACCAGTCGCACTACGCCACGAATCTTTCTTTGGTCTCGGTGACACCGGAATTTGCAGCGGTCGGCTGTCACACCAAGTCACAGACAAAAATAGAAAACCTTTCATCCTTTCCACTCTGGTGAAGAAGGAAGAGCAGCGGAGCTGTAGCTTTTGTTCTCATTGGTGGCTTTCCAGGTGAGCGATCTGCTCTTCTTTCACGAGGGAACCTGAAGCGCTCAACGCAATGGAACTTTAGGCGATAGCGGCTTCGCGGCGGTTGTGGAACATTTGCGCTGCTGCGCACATCGCCACTCGTTCCGCTCCCGCTCTTCTTCCTCCAAAGAAAGGTTGCCGCCATCTATGAGCGAAGGCAACAACCAGTTGTCTGGTTGCCGCCGTCGCTCATAGATGGCAGTAGCTGTCCAGAGTTCGGTGTCATCCCTTTTTTGCTGGTGGACACGATCCTGGGGAACCTAGCCCTTAACAGCTCCGCTGTAAAAAGGAGAAGAGCAAGCTTGTGGACTCCCGTTTCTTCGAGAGTCCGAACACACGAGTGCGAGAAAGCACGGTCGCTCTCTGCGCAAGTGTCGGCACCGTTTGCTTCCGTGAGATGTCAGCAGTAAGATTTCCACTAGACTTCGCCCGTCGCCGCTCATTGCAAGGTGCATCGCTTGCACGTGGTTTCGACGGACCGAGCGACAGCGGGTCCTGTCGCGTTGCTTGGAATCTATAAAAAAAAAGAGCCATAGAGGAGTGCAAAGAGAATGCAATTCTTTTTGCCTGAGCAGTGAACCACATATGAGGGATTCTTCCACACGAAGCGACGCAACAGGAACAGCTGTCGCTCGGTCCGTGGAAACCACATGCAAGCGACGCTTGTCGCAATGAGCAGCAGCGACGGGCGACGGACGTAATTTTGTGGAGATCTTACCGCTGATGTCTAACGAAAGCAAACGGTGCTGACACTTACCCGAGACGAAGTGCCTTGAACACGCTCGGTACTCGTCAACGTCTTCATCGAGGTCTTTCGGGTTAATGTGCACAACCCATTCTTGGTGCCTTCTCACGGAGAGCGACTGTGCTTTCTCGCACTGTATGTTGAAGAAACGGGAGTCTCCAAGCTTGCTCTCCTTTTTTCTCTTTCTTCTTCGACAACGACTTGGCACGGCGGCCGACCATTGCGCATGACACTATGCCGATGCTGCAAATTGCGGTGTCGCCAAAATCAGAGAAAGATTTGCAGCATAGTGCGGCTGGTCCTGGAGCAACAGTGCGTGCGCAACGTCTACTGTCGGACCCAAAGATGGCGATGTGCCCTGAATGCACTGCACACAACCCACATTTAAGCCACAGTTGAATACTCCCTACAACAATATTAGAAAAGAAAAAAAACGAAAAATCCCAAAAATCTGATGTTATAATTGATTATTCTTGTATCTGGACTGGCTTTTACAAATGCTCAAAAAGTACCTCCCTGCTGCAGGATGGAGCAAGATACTCAGCTACACTACAAATATGCCATATCCTGCAATGTCAACCTTGAAATATGCATTTTCTTTATTTAATAGTCTTTAAACAAAAACGTCACCACACACTGCATAAATCATGCATAAAAGGTAGGAAATCCATGCTTCTAATGCAAAAGCTAGGAGGCACCCCCGTGTAACGTACCCAGTTGCTCATGTGCAATATTCAAACCCAGTACTGTGTCGCAGTCCTTATAGAAAGTGCAATATAAGGGAGGGTGCGGCTTTCAACTCTCGAAGAATTACCAAAAGACTTGTCTTTTTGGAAGTCACATTATTTACTCCTATGGTTCACATTTGTGTGTTTCCAAAGTTTTCCCGCTGAAAACTATCGCGAAGTGCCATAAAAACACATTTATATAACCAAAGGTGACGAAATATTCGTGCGAGTTCACGCAAAAATGGCATTTTTACGAAGCGCCGTATCTCCGGAACGGCACCACGGAGCGCCACCATCTTGGCGTTGATGGAAAGTGGGTGCGTATTTTCGGCACCGATTTGATGTCCAGGGGGGTGCGGCCAATGACGTCACGGACGTCCAAATTTTATTTGCTGTTCTTTGACGTAAACGCGTTTTATTTTGCATGCGTATAAAACATATAAAACGAATTGTCAAAATGAGGTTTCCGAAGTTGTAGCTTAGCTTAGCGGTTAAGATGTCTGCCTCATACGCAAGTGATCGTAGGTTCGATCCGCAGTGGAGGCTTACCTTTCTTCTTTTTTTTTTTCGAACATTTTGTTTTGTTGGGGCATTTGGCGATATTTACGACATTTCTTTTTTACGATTAACACTGAAAAAAAAAAAGAATGTTGTCGACGACAGCGCTATGAGCGCGAGCTAGTTGCTTTGGATCACACGGCACGAGCGCTCCTGCAGCGGGTGCAGTCATGCCAGTCAAGGCTACTCGCTCGCCGCTTGCACGGCCTTCGCAGCTATTCCATGCAAGGGTGATAGTCCGTCGTATTACACACAAGTACAGCTCCAGAAAAATGCGCACAAAATTACTGCGGCTGGGCTCTGTCGCCTCCGGTACACGTAATCTTCATTTGCAACAGGAGTGACGGACGGCACCCTGCGAAGTTTGAAAATGGAGAAACGCTTGAGAATGCTGACGAGTACAGGCGGCGACGTCGACAACACGCACCAGCGCGGACACCACCGAGCCGCCGAGCACCCGGCCACACACATGCCGAGCGACCGACATTTCAAAATGCAGTCAGCGGCATCCAAAGAAAACGTGTTGTTGACGTCAAAATAACTAAGGCTTCAAAATAAAAGTTATTATTTTGACGTCCATGACGTCAATGGCCACGCCCCCTGGACATCAAATCGGTGCCAAAAATACGCAGCCATGGAAAGTGCATTTCCTCGCCTTGAAAGTTCCCGTGACGGCTGCCCACTCTGAGGAAAAACAAACGCATAGAGAGCAAAAGCCTCAAGGTCTCGCCGAGGGAAATTGCGGCTCCTGGTTGGCCTTCCGCACCACGTGAGCAAAGCGCACCTTGCCACTGGTCCACTTCACCGTTGCTCCTAGCAACCAGTGCGCTCGCTGGGGATGATCGTCTGCTCTTCACTCGCAGCGGTCCCGCATCGCGAGCACGTGAAGCCAAACCTTTCTGGCACTTTCCGATGACAAGACCTATGGTTTCCTTGAAATCACTAACGAAGACTGTGTGAACCTTGTAAGAGAAGATGGGGTAAGCCCTGAAAATGACACCAAAGACTACACCCCTGGCACCTTTCAGTGCACTACAAACAGCCTAAAACTTAGGAAACTGATTTCTCAGAACTGTTTTTTTACTATTCTGTTTAGCTCGTGGGTCAGGTTTCTTAGGAACCACTTTGTCTTTTTTTTATTCTGTTTCTTTCATTGTGATCCTTGAACTGAGGTGCGAGCATGACATTCTTAGTTTTTCGAGTTAATCACTTTTTAATTTATTATGTAGTAATATGTTTCCATAGCAGATGTGCATTTTGCAACCAGGTGACAAAAAGCAAAAACCAGGTTTTTCATGTTAGGTAAAAAAAAAAAATCTAAAAATGTTTTCACCCGTGGCACACATCTGCAAGTGCACTAGTTCAAGCAGCCTTCTATATTATTTTATAAGCCCTGCAAGCTCTCCCCCAGGTTCAAACAAGAAAGAAATATGGTAATAAAAACTTCTTGAGATATCAAGCTGATATTTTGGTCGATATGTTACAAAAGCATTTGATTTATTTATGCCAATTTTCACCAAAATCCATCAAGAAATAAAAAGAAGTTTCTGACAAAAGCTACATCGTCCCTTAAAGAACACATGCAAAGAAAAAAAACATTTTTTTTAAACAGCTTAGATGGAAAAAGGATATCATAAAACGATTTTACAACGAAGAAAAAAAATTTTTAGAGCTATATTTACGGCGCTATCGAATTTGTAGTTGGCGCCCGCGGGCGCTGCGGAAAAGTGGCCCTTATTTATCACGTGACGGGCCCATATTTGTCACGTGGTGCTCGCGCTCTTTCGGAAGCTTCCTATGGCCTCTAAAAGTAACTTATTCATCTTTGTTTGAAGTATAACAAAAAACTAAGATGAATAAGTAACTTTTAGAGCCCAAAGGAAACTCCTGAAAAAGCGCAAGCAGACGTGATCGACCTGTGCGCCGGTCAGATGACGGCGGCGGCGCCCCGAACCAGACGAACTTCTGCGGCGGCGGCGACGGCGGCGTGGAGAAACGCGTTGAAGCGGCGTTCGCACAACGCTCAGCGTGCGGCGGCGGCGTCGCTTTACGGCTCGGCGACGCAGGGCGGCGGCGCGCGGGCCTACCACGTGACCAGCGGCGGCTCCAGCGGGCGCCAACTACAAATTCGTATAGCGCCGTAAATATAGCTCTAAAAATTTTTTTTCTTCGTTGTAAAATCGTTTTATGATATCCTTTTTCCATCTAAGCTGTTTAAAAAAAATGTTTTTTTTTCTTTGCATGTGTCCTTTAAGGGAGGAGGTGGGCAATAAATATGAACTTTCTTATTTCTAGAGATATCTGAACGAAATTTACAGGGTGTGTTTATAGCACAGACATAAGAGTAACTGCAAAGTTTCATGGAGCTGTGCATATTATTTCTCAAGTTACAAATATTTATCAAAATCGTCCATATGCATTCCTTATCCCAGGCCTGGAGAATTTGAAAAAGGTAGTAGCGGCGTAAAATTTGTTATGATGACCCCTGGATAGGTTCCCCAGGGCATAACAGAGCCCTTTTTTTAAATTTCTTTGTTGAAAAATTTTAATGCAACTTTGAATTTTGTGTAGTCAATGAAACCCACATTCATCAAATTTAATTTTTTTATTATAAATTTTTAGCACCGTTTTCTAAAAAAAGGGCTCTGTTATGCCCTCACAAAGTTATTTAGGAACAGAATAAAAAAGACGGCACAAAAATCCATTCATCAGTTCCTGAGATATCGCTGGGACGAGCAGCCATGGCAGTGAAAAAATCCATTCTGAGAAAACAGCACTTGAAAGTTGCACACAGATTTTCAGCTTTAGAATGACCCTGCAGAATAGTCAGAAGTGTTCTTGCGCACTTTCTTCTTGTTCCGCCTTTCCAACTTCTCTTGATGTCGTTTGCTGGCCTTGTGCAGACGTAGGGCATCTTTCTCGGCAGCTCGTTGGAGGGCTAGATGGGCCGGCTGGAGTCCCACTGCAACCGATATTTCTGCAGTTGCCTTGTAGCAGCCGGCGTTGAACCTCAACACCGCTTCATGCAGTGCAGTTTCAACAGCGATCAGCGATGCATGCTGTTCCTTAGGCATCAAAGACCACACGACAGAGTGGAAAGACTCGGATGCATTCTGAGTCTTTGCTCCCAAGCAGCGTTGAAGCAGAGGAACCTGCGACAGGCGTTGGTAGACGGGCAGCATAGCTGCAGCGACGTAGGCTGGGAGTTTGTGCTTGTGCTTTGGCTGTGGCTCACCTTTTGCCTCGGCAACTCTTATGCGGCACCACGATTGAGCTCCCTCCGGGCAGAGTTCATGGTGAGGCTCCTGGTCAGTCGACGTGACATGATGGTAGGTGGCCATAACAGCACGCTGCATCGCTGCCACGTCCTTGAGTTGTTTCGGAGGGCCCAGCCATAGTAGTCGGTAAGCTTGTCGATGAGGGCCTTCGTCAACCTGCCCTTACCGCTCAACGGCTTGTCGCTCTTCTGGACAAGGTTGCGCAGTGCCGTTCCCATCCTCTTCTGAACATGGTTCAAACACTCTTCCTTCACGATCGGGACTAGCCCGTAGACGTTCTCTTCTGTAAGGGCAGAGAAGGTCCTGCTGTCCCCGTCGGAGACAAGTGCTGTATACCGCAGGTCGTGCTTGGAGATAGAGCGCTTGAAGAGGGTCAGGGCCGCCTCGACCTCCATCCTCCCAGATTTGGCGTCTGTGTTTTTCTGGCAGACATGATGCATGTGCCAGCTGTCATACCCTTGATCTCCAGGCTTGGGTCCTGTTTGGCACCCAAGGCACAGGTTGGATAAAACCACGGCGTCCAAGATGAGGCCTGTGTGGTATTCTATGACTGACCGGACTCCGATGTGAGATGTGTGCCCTCTCTTGTGCCATGTGCCATCATACACTACGGTGATATCCTTGCAGAACCACGGGTCCATCTTCTTACAGGCTGTCTTCACCGCGACAGCTGACTCGGCATAAAACTTTTCCACGCACAGGGCCTCTGGCTCTCTGAAAATCTTCTTCAGGTGCTCCTGGAACGTTTTGTGGTGGAGACCGCTGTGGGAGACGTTCATAGCTGCCCAAAAGTCATTGAGAGCTGTCTGCCCCTTTCCTATCTGCTTGATCGCCATGATGAAGCAGATGTTGACTTCGAAGGCCCTCGAGTCTTGTTGGCGTGGCGAAGTCCAGGAACTTGCAATAATGCCGCAATGGGGGCATACGACCTCGAGTTTTGCTGCCAGTCCGAGTTTGGTGCCTTCTTGAACAGTCAATCCAGTCCCCGAGCAATGCTTGCACACTGTGCAGAAGAGCAGGTTGCTCAAAACGTCGATCTGAACAAGGCAGAACTTCTCACCTTGGCTTGTAGCAGAGGCAGGCGTGGGATTGGGCAACATGGCTTCAAACTTCCTCTGGGTTGCTGGCATAGCTCCAAGTTCGGCTTGAACGGTATCACAATGTCTAGCTTCTGCTTCGATCTCCTCACGTGTCAGGAAATGCGTCCGCAGATGGGTGCTGGAAGACGCGCTCCCACTTGTCGCGGCAGGCGGAAGACGGGCGCTGGGACCCGCGATCTCGGGGGGAACCACAACGGTCGGCATGCTCGGTACTCCAGGCGTGAGCGGGGCGATGCGTTCTTCTTCGACGACAGCCGATGGCACAGAAAATCCATCACTGGAAGTGTTGACGCGATCATCATTGACGGCACGCCGCGCAGAAACTTCCAACTTCGCCATCCGCAGTAACTTCATGGACCGCTTCCGCGCGCCAAACGCGCGCACCGTCTTGTACTTCGAACCCCGCATCGTGTGCGACCACGAAACAGACGGGCACGCTACACGAAACTACTCAAAGAAAGTTCGGAAAACAATCGTAAAGATGGCGAAAAACGAAGCGGAGCTGACAAAGCAAGAGCGCGTGCAAGCAGTCCACTACCGAGAGCAGACGACGCGAGCGGCAACAGCAGAAGAAACAGAGGAGGAGGAGAGCGCTCCGCGTGCGGAGAAATCGCGTCCCAGCCAATAGCAGTCGCGCGCTCCCCCGCACGCTCCTCGAGCGGGCGCTCTGTCTAATCGCGTTCTTGTGATTGCGACACGGAAGAACGGCGACCACGCCGTAACCACGCGGCCGACGCCATCTTTGGAGCTGGCAAAAAGAAGTGAAAGAATTCACGTTCAAAACAAGACTAAGATGGCGGGCGTCGGCCAAACGTGTCAAAAATGGCGAGCGCGCGAAGTTGGGGTTGATTTTGACGTTTGACCGTCACTCGGATGCTACCCAGGCCTCGTAAATAATTGTTTTTAAATATTTCCCCGTTGTATTTGGTGCTGATAATTACAGAGAAGGTAGTTTATGAAATATACAACCGAAAAATAAGGTTTTCTAAAAATCGACTTTTTCGCGATTTTTCGGTTTTCAAAGCCCGCGTCCTCCCTTAAGTCACAAAATATTTGCGAGCCTGGAGAAACACATTTGTACAGGACTGCTTCTACATTTCATACGAAACTGTTTGGCTGGCATAACTTTTGCTTTCCATCTGTATTTGGCTTGATACCCAATTGTTTGAGAACGAATAGGCCACTTCCTAAGCGTCCTCCCACCGCCGTGCAGCTATCGAGATAATGTGCTCAAGACTGCATTTATCATTGCGAAATAAGAAGATGCAGTATCATCTTACGCCCTGTCCGTTTATCATTTGCTAAAACCGCTTGCCTCCTTGGGACTGTAGCAGGAGTGACACGAGATAAAAGAAAAAAAAAAATTGCCTGGCTCGGACATTTTGTTACGAAGGTGTGACAGCCCTCAACAAAGTTGTTAGCGAGCAGAACTTTCTATGGGAACTTAGCGCAGATAATGTTTCCACGTGACATTGGAACTGATACGCAGATCACGGACACGGCGAATTCGCGTTTCGCAATGCGATAAACACGCGGGAATGCACTACGAACTCCCGAGACACGGAAAAGGATACCGCAGACTGCAGCAGATTCGTGTTCTATGGTACGGTAAACACGCGGAAACCGGCTACAAGCTTACGTGCCAAGGGAACCAATATTGCGGGTGCAGATCGAAAAAAAACAACCTGGAAACTTGCTATGAACTTGCACGTGAAGGAAACCGATATTCCACGCGCAGATTGCGGACAAGAATGTGGAAACCTGCCGCGAACTCGCTTGTCGCATGTACCGGTGCCGCAGGTCGAGCAGTTGATGCGATTCCCGTCGGATATCGCGTGATGTCTGACGAGAGTTGGGGGGTGGGCGATGTTCCAGAATTTTTACGTTAAGGATATTTAGCCAGAAAAGAGGGATGGGCGATTTCTCGGGGGAAGGCGCCCTTACGGGATTTTATGGTAGTTTTGTTCAGGGAAGGCCAGGCATATATAGGCACCTTGAAGCAGAATAACGCAGCCAAAAAGAGAAAACTATAAAATAATTTTAAATGTAAAGTTATCACTCTAAGGCAGGAGCTGGGTTTTGAAACTAGGTTGTTAAGTACCATAGTTAGGCTAATGAAATTTACATCAGCTTTCTATGTACTTTGTTAAGAAGGTAAACTGTACGAAGTTTGAAGCTTTTCTGATCTTTAGCTCGTATTTTGCATGTTGATGGTTTGAGCAAGCTCCTCAGACTTAATAACACACTATCATTATAGAACTTCCCATATATAATGCCCCAAGACAGACCTCCAAGGGGTGGAACTACTGGATTACATTTTAGTTGCATCAAAAAACGGTTTTTATACTAAACGGTTTTGTGCCACTTAGTGCTTAATTTTCAGAAAAGTTTTATGTCACTGTTGCAAAAGCTACAGGTCAGATACTGACAACCTAATAGTTTCACTCCCTGCATTTGTTATTTAGGAATACAATACAGCAAGCAGAAGTGAAATCGGAATAATAGTTTTCAAGGTATCCCCTGCAAAAGCAAGCAAGATGACAAAGAAACATGTTTTGAGAAAATTTAGAAACAAGTTAAAAGGTGGCGGCCTTGCCTCATATCATGAAGTACTGCCTTAAAAGTTACCGCAGATGTCCAGGAGACATATTTATAAGTACAACAACAAAACGAAACAAAACAAAACAAAACAGCTTGAACAGACTTGGTTTTGGAGTAACCTCGGCCACTGAAAATCAGCGACAGTTCCTGATTGTATGAGCAAATGAGAATAGGAAATAGACAAGTCATTATTAAATCTTTATGAGAGCTTCAGAAACACCCTTGACACATCTCTCAAAAATAAAATAAAAAATGATTTGAAAATATATATTTTTAAATATGATAAATATTATTTTAATGTTCATTAATATATATATATATATTTTTTTTAATTGGACCTAAACCAAAGAATGAGGAATTGGATTTTAGCTTTCTCTGACATTATGTAACTGAAAAGGAAAATAACAGAAAGTTTGACTATCAGAAAATGAGTATCAACAGTCCCAGTTGGGTATTTCGCCAGTTGCGAAATTCTGATATGTGGTCGCTAAGGCTTCCATTTATACAGAATGTGCTTCATTTGACCACAAGAAGAAAAGCTTCAAGGTTCTTCTTCTTAATTATTTCTTTGCATGAAATCGCACGTTTCGGGGCAAAGAGTGAAAACGGGCAAGTTTCTATTCGAATTGATAGGGTTGCACATAGAACACCACTCTTGATGGCCGTAGTTCAGCTGCTTTGAAATGCATTTTTAGTAGAACTTCTTGCAATCGTGTACTTTCAAAATTCGGACAAAAAAAGCTCCGACTAGCGATGGCGAAATAGCCGCAAACAAGGCACGCAAAAGCCCCTTGCAAGCGAGCAACAGCTTCACACCAGCTTGAGCAGATGACACGAGAGGCGGAAAGCACGAGAGCAGGCTCACTCGTTACCCAGGCAACCAAAATGATCACCGTGCCCGGCCACTCCGTTTGCAATCGCAAATAAGTTAAAATTTTGGCGTTTTCTGTTGCCAAACTGGACTATATGTTATAATGAACTGGTTGGTTCATTATAACATAAAAAACAAAACAAAAATTTCAAAAACTTTTTTTTTGGGGGGGGGGTTTCTGATTTTAAAAATTAAGCCCCGCCGCACAAGTACCAAAGTCGGTTGAATGACACTGCAGTTCCGGGCCCACCTGTGTCCCTTGTAGGTGACCATGGCCTCCGCGACGGGCAGCTGGAGGCAGCTGTGCGCCCCCTGAGAGGTAGTCCGCCACGCGATCCGCCAATTCGGGGGCCTCCGGGGATCCCCGCTCCACCAGCTCTCGCCAGCTGGAGTCCCCAAACAGCGACGCATAGCAGTTGTCCACGCTGCTCAGGTAGCGCGCCACAGGGCTGCTGCCGGGGCCTGCAAACACGCACGCAAAACACTTTGGACCCTCTGACAGTCGAGCTTTTTTTCCCCCAAAAGACGTTTCCCAGTGGTCAGGTTTCTTTTCAGAAGGAATGGCATAAAAAAGGCTCGAGGTACACCTCAGCACTTCTTAAGAGTGGTGAATGCGAAAGCATGCAAGCCGCTCGTCCGCTCCCTTATTTCGTCTGCTGCATACTTTCCGTCGCCGGTCAGCGCATGCGCTCTCCTAGGGCGCGCTGACCTGGGACGCGCTGACATGGACTAGGCGCAGGGAAAAGAGACGTGCTCGTGCAGCAGTGCAGGGACGCAACACTTAGAAACTACGATAGCCCCGACGACGACACGCAGAAGGGTTGACGCTGAGTATGGGGCAATTTTTGCGCGACAACACTCCCACCTTGAAATCTCGCCAGAATTCACGCTGGGAACGTTCGCCCCTTTCTATTTCGGAGCGTGACAGTAGTGTTCTCAAGCACGCTTCAGTTCCCTTGCATTGCGATCGGCTGCCCCTGCAACTTGGTGACCTAAAAAAACCATTGGCTAGTACTCGATCTTCACAGATACCAGTCTTTATTTGGAGTTAAAATGGGCTGCACGTTCGAGAAGTCGCCTTGTCGGCAGCCAAAATGGCCCCAGTGAATGCAGTCTATGTGACACTGAGGAAGAAAAGAACCGAGTAAGCGCAGACTTTTGCGACTCAGACACGTTCCTGTCGTAATTTTTTAGTTGCGTCGGCGACAGAACCACTGGTCATGCTTGTGTATTCCACCAATACCTAAACCTTCACCAGAAACTGTCTACAAACGAACTACAGTAATCCCTTGTTATAACTAAATTGCTGTTGTCGAATTATCGGTTTTATTGAAGTTCATCATGGTCCCGGCCAAAATGCACGCAATTGTAACCAGATTATTTTAAGTGTATCGGCGTCCAACCACGCTCATTACAAACGCCACAGTGCCGAAAGCACGCAAGCCAACATGGAGGTGCACAAAGACCCTTGCATTCCCTCTCTTTTCTTGAACGGCAAACTGGGAAAAGAGCAAACAAGAAAACGGAGTTAACGGGTGACGGAAGGGCAGAGTGCGCAGAGCGCTGCCTCCGATGCCGATGCGCCGACGCGGGCAGGGGGCGGTGGGAGCAGCATTCACGTTCCGACGCTACTCACGGCACCCGCGGCTGATGCTGCCCAACTCCTGTCGGAATCGGGTCAAGGGAGTGATGGAGCCCGGAGAAAATCATCCCTCCGGGAGCGCGCACGCCTGCACGGGTGCGCTTGCGGCGAAAGTCGTTCAGATCTGGGAGGTTGAGAAAAGTGGCTGGCCCAAGTCCGAAATTGCCAAAGAATTCTACATTCCGGCATCGGCTGTTCGACACTGTCCGCCATTTTGCAGAACAAACAAGACATATTGGACGGGTTTGAGAAGTTTCTCACGCAGGAGAAAGCACTCCCGCGACCCGAAGATGAAAGATTGCCAGCTGCTTCGCACACGTCAGATTTTCTCTCGCGAGCATGCTTTCCAAGCCGGCGCATGATTCCCAGAGCTTCAAATATCTCTATAGGAGTATGTGATAACATGTTGGCGAAGCCACCGAGGATAACTTTAATTCTTGTCGCTTGTCGATGCAGACATTCCCGTTGTTGTTCCTGCCGCAAATGCGATCATAGACCTTGCGTGCGGCAAGGGTAAACACGAAGCGACGTCGGAGAGGCACCTCGGAAAACGCCGACGACTGTGTAGACGCCAACCATCCTACGGCTGCATCGAGACAAAGTGGAGTGCAGCGACTGTGACAGCGTTCTTGCGATGCCTGGAGCAGTTTGAGGAGAACTGATGCCTGGATGAAATTATCGGCAAGCTCCACTTAATTATTTTTTTACTCGGTAAATCTGCCGCGAGATGTTCACAGCGAAGGTTTGTTCGATTAAATGTACGGCCAGAGTGTACTGCAATGTTCCCGTCCACCTTCAAGGCTGCTGGCACTGTTTTTTTTTTTTTGGCTCCATCTCTTTTATCAGATTACCGCTTATATCAAATTTTTTTGCCGTTTCGTTGACTTCTTTATAACGAGGGATTACTGTACAGGAGAAAGTGGTGCAAGCTGTTCATCATGGCTGAACAATGCTCGCCGGTAGTGAAAACATTAGGGTTGTGCGAATATTCAAAACTTTCGAATATCGAATTGAATAATGCCATATTAGATTTGAAGTTCGAATCGAATAGGGCCTATATGGCAACTTTGAATATTTTCTAAGCATTTCCAAGTTTGAAATGCTGCAAAACATACCTTTATTCAAACTAAAAAGAAAACAAAAAAAAAACGAACGAAAACAGTATGCAGTACCTACTTGTATTAGTTTATCAACCAAGGCTGGAACGCAAGCAGCAATACAAATAGGAGCAACAAATCTACTTTCATGAATCTCTTGTGGACTGCATTTCTAATACAGTAAACTTTCGTCAATTAGACCTCGACGAGACCTCAAAATTTGGTTGAATCATCCGAATGATTGAATTAAAAAAAGGACAGAAAAACGCTTAAAATTAAAACTTCCTTTTATCGTCCATAGTACTCGCGGATGGTCTGCTGCCGTCTGCGCTTAAAACGCTTGTCTAAAAGCATGCTCCGGAGAACAGAGTAACTAAACGTCACAACACCAGAAAATTGCGCTAAAAAAAAAAAGTAATGCAAAAATATTCCAAAAGCCGGGAATCATAATGATCAAGAAAACTGCGCCGACTTTACTTAACAAGAAGAACAATTTAATCAAACGTTTCGTCTCCCATACGGGAGACATCATCAGTGAAACCTCAAGCAGGAATGAGCGAAAAAACTTCAACAGTCCTATTTAAGCAAGTCCGCGTACACATCGGGGAGGGGGCCACGGTGGGAGTTGCAAGCCGATGAGTCACTTCGGATGAACCATGATTCCACGAACCTTCGTGGACCCCACCTTTGTTCACGCGCCAGAGTGGACGCATTATCAAAGTCGAAACTGTGACCCGTATTTCAACAATGGTCTACGAGTTCCGTCTTCGCTCTTGTCGCATGCGTGGCCTTCGCCACGTCCCTTTTGTGTTCTTTTAGGCGAGTGCAGCGCCTCCGGCCTGTCTCTCCAATGTAGGATGCGTCACAGTCTAGACAGTTCACTTTATACACGACACCGCACTGGGACTCTGGGGGTGTGTAATCTTTAGGTTTAGAAATGAGGTCACGTAGTTTGCGATGGGGTTTGAAAGCTGTGCGGATATTCAAAGGGGCGAGGGCTCATTCCTGCTTGAGGTTTCACTGATGATGTCTCCCGTATGGGAGACGAAACGTTTGATTAAATTGTTCTTCTTGTTAAGTAAAGTCGGCGCAGTTTTCTTGATCAAAAAAAAGTAAGTTTTACGAGCTACAGAAAAGCGCTTTGAGAGCGCGCTCTCAGAAAGCTTTCGAGCCGACTTTGGTGCCGGGCGGCCAAACCGTCGGCGACAGAGAAAAATAACAAAAAAAAAAAGGAAAAGAGAACTCGCGCTTTCCGGCGCGCAAGATGGACCGCACACGATGCTACAGAAAAGCGCTTTCTCGTGCGCGCCCGACCACGTGCTATGTTTTCCGCGCCACTCCACACCAGATTGGTTGCGCTGGCTCGTGTCATTAGCTAAAATTCCTCTCAACGGTATAGAGGAGCAGGCGCATATTTGCGCACCCTTTCGGCTTTGCAGCAAAGGGCCCATGTTTCGCCGTACATTGGTGGTTTTTCTGCCGTGGTGCCGTGCAATGTGAGCCCGCGCGCATTCGCTCGGGACGAATTATCCGATGCAGAGTCTTCCCCGAGTTCAAATTATCAAACTTTTCCTCCCATAGAAATGTATGGGCGCTCGCTGGGACTTTTGAACACGATCACATTAAACGAAAATTCGAATTAACCGAGGTCGAACTAACGAAAGTTTACTGTAGCTAAAGATAGCTAACACCAAAGTGTCTGCACTAATCACTCGGAATTTTTTCCCCTAAATACAGTACACTTGAGATAATTCAATCTCTGATATTTCATACTTCTGGTTAATTCAAATAAATTTCAAAATTTTGGTTGCCCCACTATGTTTCTAATGCATTAATAAGCCACTTAATTCGAACAGTGTTTTTGTGCAATCCATACTTCTTGTTCTCATGGCCCCATCAAGCGTGCTTCTTTCCGAGCACCGGTGCACTGCAGAGAGGCAACACCTACAGAGCCTGCTTCCGCAGATGTTGCTTTTCTGCAGTGCACCGGTGCTTGATGAGAGGCGCACTCAACGGGGCTCAACCTGGGCACGCATGAGCCGAGGACGGGCACCACGCGGAAATTTCCACAGCAACTTGCACGGACGCTGTGACGTGGCGGCATGGCATAGGTCCACATCACAGCATCTGTACAGTTACGAAAACAGCCGCGCGGTGCCCGTTTTCATCGCTCGTGTGTCCCCTGCTTAATAGTCCACATGAGACGAGTTCTTGGCTTGGTGAACAAACTAAATTTTGTTTTGAGTTGTCATGCGCTGTCTCTAAACAGTCCACGATAAACAACATTTTTGAGAGATAAATAAACTTATGTCATACATTTCACAAATGTTTCATGTGCGGCATACCTGCTTATGATCAGTAGACATATGCAGTGACGTGATTGGCCTAAGCCATTTTGGCGCACGTTTCGGAGCAACCAAAACAGTGTTTTGGAGCAGCAAATGTGGCCTTTGGAGCAACCAAAACAGTGTTTTGGAGCTGCAAAAGCGGCTTTTGGAGCAGCCAAGGCAGTGTTTCGGAGAAACAAAAGTGGATTTTGGAGCATATATTCTTAGTAAAATAAAAATATTCGTTTTAGTGCTGTACAAACGAAGGGCACTTTGTGTTGTGTTGTGTTCTGATGTGACTTGTTGGGACGGAATTCGGTGCTTCTGTTTTTACTGCTCAGACATCCCACAAGTGTACAGTGCTGTAGGCATCGCCAAGCAATTTCGAAAAACCGCGTGTCACTGTTTTTGTGGTTCTCGAAATGCCAGATTTTCGTCAAAAGTAAGCAAACGTAAAACAATGAATTGCAAGCGTCCCGGCTGGTGCCTCAGTCACGCAATTATGTTCGCATGCACGTGAGGCCATCTTCGGCAGGCTTGCTGTTGGGCATGCTTCGTCGCGCGAGCGCAAACAACGGCTGTCTGATCGAAACCGAAACCGTGCCCCTCAGCTCCGTCGCCAACTTATCCCCAAAATTGTACACGAAATGTAACTTTTGAGCATGCAACAAAAACAGTCCAGTGGCGCGTGCTTGCCAGGCCGGCAAACAAGTTACAAGCTAAACACACAGAAAAATAAGGAATTTGAGTGCATCGATGCAAGACATTGCGAGCCAGCCTCAAAACGTTCTTGGAGCGCTTTGTTCAACAACTGAACTCGAGACAAACAAGCACGCTGTGCGGGTTCAGCGTGCAGACATTGCCTTCTTTCTTTAGCTCAGTTCTCTTCACCAACTTTCTTTCATGGCCGGTTTTTCACGTACCGAGGTCCCTCTCAAAAGAAGGCCCACCGTGACGAATCTAGATAATCAATACTTAGACAGAGCAGTCTTTGAATTAAAGATGGATTTTTGCAGTAACGTATGATTTAAACAAGAACAGGAATGTCGATGAACATGCGGCGGTACTTAGTTTCATTTTAGAAAGTACCATATCTGCAGTGATGTGGGGACGGCAACATTCGACGTCGCGCGACCACGGTGACTGAAAGGCAGTGACCAAATATAGTTTTACCACGGCCGTTGCTTCAGCTCACAAAGTAACTCCAGCCGCGCAAAAACGTGGTTTCGTTTCACAGCATTACTGATACCCGGCACGCTAGCGTCGGAGCGTTTGCACATATCCGCGTCTATCGCTGAAAATATAAAAAAAGATACGAGAGACGAGAGCGCGAAACGCGAGACGCCGGGAAAACCATGCAAGACCGGGTGGACAATAAATGCAAGGTACTTTGTGTCAGGCGGCCGCTTGCGCCCCATAACATACGTCTGCTCAATTACAGTACTCAGTTTAGTTTCGGTTTTGAAAGGCGACCTAAATTGGTCCTTTGGCGCAGGCTTGGCGCAGACTACCCATATTTTGGTGAAATGTAGCAGGATGTAGCAGGGTTAGCCCCTTGGCGCAGTTAGGCACAATTGGCGCAGCAATCACATCACTGCATATGTAAAAAAATGATCAAATATCTGCTTTGTACGTGTAGCCATTCATATGGCAATCTGGTGAACAATTACCCTTCAAACCTTGTTGTGTCTGTCCTTTTTTTTTTCTTTTTTTGCTCCCTGGTCTTGAGGGTTTTCTGCCATGACTGTACTCACGACCGCAAACTATTTCGCTTCGCTTCAAAATTATTCGATTAGATTCAAATTATTTGTACAAAGGAACTATTCGCTCCATATTCGCTTAGAACTGAAAAATCACCATTCGCACATCCCTAGAAAACATGTTTTGTGAAACCACACACCATAGGTGGTGCAAGCTGCCGCCCGATTATAAAAGTTTAGCCGCACGGGTGCATTAGTTTGCGCCTGACCGTGGTCGCACCCACCTGTGGGGACGAAAAAGAAGCGCAGGTAGGCCTGCCACTCCGGGGGCTTGGTCGAAAAGTGCTCCACGTAGAGACGCACCACCGAGTGCAGGAATGGGTCCGAGCCCAGCAGCCCCACTCGCACGGTTAGCGGGGCCCGGGAGTTGCAGTTGCAGCTGGAATGCACGGGCGGGTGTCACGCAGCACTCCTGGCCTCCACAAACAATGGACGTGTCGCGCAACACTCACACTTTCAACGGACAAAGCAGGTGTCGCGCAACACTCGCAGCTTCAGCAAACGACAATTTTGTATAATTACTGACATGATTCTTGGAACACCTGGCCCCTCAATGCGAATATAAATTTTGATGCAACTTATATGAGGGTAAATACGGTAAATAAATAAACAAACGGGAGTGCCACACAACTCTCGCAGCTTCGGTGGACGAAGCGGGTGTTGCGCAACACTCGCAGAGTTGCCGCTTCAACAGACGAAGGGGTCGTCGTGCAACACCCGCAGCTCTTTAACGGACAAAGAAGTGTCACACAACACCCGCGGTTTCAACAGACAACGGGAGTGTCGTTCAACACTCGCACAGCTGGAGCTTCAATAGACAATGCGTGTGTCGCTCAACACTCGCAGCGCCTCCGATAATCACGTCTATCATTCTGGAACACCTCTCCGACCGGCGTGCTTACCGCACCCTCATTCGCAGTTCCTCACTTAAAGGCTCATTCGCAGTTCCTCACGTAAAGGCTTTAAATACTGTAGGCTGACCGGACGTCCCATTTTGGTGGGGGGCAGTCCCATTTTAGAGGTTCACTTCTGCCATCCCATCTTTGTGGGAACATGCACAGTAGTTACAAAATCAGTACTAAGCAAATGGAAGGAAACCGAAAGAATCTTTACTTGTTACGGACGTAATGTTATAAAAATAAACACACTACAAAAGATACCGTGGTTGCATCTGCTAATATGTTTTGTTCGCATAGAGCTGTTTGCGGGGGACTTCTATGTTACCGAATTTGTCGTGCTTCGGTTAGCAACATTTCTTCCTCGTTGTTAAAGAAAGGGGAAGAAGAGCACTTGTGTCCCCAAGGAGGAACTTCGGAAAAATGTGCATGCTTACGCTTATGTGAAGCGAAAGCTTTTTTTTTTTTTTCTGCCTTGTTTTGTTTGTGTTTGTTAGAGTAAGCGGAGAGAAGCGATGCTAGCCACACTTGCAAGGCACTCTCAACCCATCACTTCACTTTCCCGGAACCGCAGGCCAACTTTTGAGTCAGTTCGCTCGTGTTTCTGAACACGTACAGTCGTGTCGGCCATTGACGCCTGGTGATCGCGTCGTGCTTTTCTTTTCATTTTTTCCCTTTTTTTTCTTTATTTGTTTTGTGGGTTCGCCGCGCAGGGGGCAGAGATAAAGGTGTGGTGCCTGACAAAGCCTCGGCCCTCTAAAGTTTAGCAGCTCAAAGTAGTTACATAATAACAGATTCAACAAAACATTATACAGTTATAATCAAACAAGAAAAACAAGTCAAAGAAGCAAGGGAAAATAGACACTACATTCATTTGCATAAAAAACACCATAGACGCCAGTAAGCGTTGGTCGTGAAAAACCGAAAACAATAACAACAAACAGTAACAACAAACGAAAAATCTAGAATGCAATATTATATACCACCGACATATCAGCATCAGCAGAAAGTTCACATGAAGGAATACAATGAGAACATATATATCTTCAAAATTAGCTACACCCAGTGTTTATGTTCTTGGTAAAATACACTATCCAAATGAAAATGCGATTTCACTGCCAAACAAGAAACGTCTACAACCACTTTTGAAACCAGGAAACGTGTTGTTAAAGGTAATTTTGAGGTCCCGGTTCTATCTAGAGTTTTAGTTGTTTGAAAAGTTAAGGTTTGTTGACCACAGTTGGTTCTTATGGCCGGCATCCTTCGCTTTGGATTTCTAATCGGATATGCACTTAGGCTGTTCGCTGGTGTGGTGTAAAGTCTATTTTTATGTATCCATAGTAAAAGTTTGAAGTAATATATTTTATCTGCCTTAAGCATATTATATTTGATGAAGAGTGGTTGTGTCCTTAAATTTCTGGTATCCCCTTTATAATTTTCACACATTCGTAAGATCTTTTTTTGCAAAAGGATAATTTTATTATAATTCACCGCTGTCGTCGTTCCCCAGACCAGAATACCATAAGTAATTTTGGAGTAGAATAAGGAATAATATAATGTGTGTTTTAACCAAGTCGGTATCAAATTTTGTATTCTATAAATGCATCCTGTTACCCGGGATAAATCAGCCTTTAGTTTGTTTACATGACAATTCCATGATAGATCCTCGGCAAACCAGACGCCCAAAAATTTTTGTTCTGCTACCTGCTCCAATGTTGTGCACTCGAATATTACGTTAATGAAACTATAGTCTTGCTTATTTGCTGGTTTAAAAATGATATACTTAGTTTTATTTGTATTTAATTGTAGACGATTTATTTGCAACCATTTTGATAATTTCGAAAGATATTCTTTAGCCAACTTCTCGACGCACTTTTTCGTCGCACCAGAAAAGAATATGTTAGTGTCGTCTGCATACATTATTAGTTCAGGGGATCCTGGTATTGCCGTAATGTCATTAATGTACACGAGGAATAATAGAGGGCCTAAAATGGAGCCTGGAGGAACACCATGTCATATTTTCACTTATGAATGGCCATTTATAGATACATATTAATAACGATCTGAAAGATACACTTTTATTAGTCTTAGCGCAACTCCTCGTACACCGTAGATTTCAAGTTTTTTCAATAGAATATCGTGTTGCACAGTATCAAATGCTTTTTGTAAGTCCAAAAATACTCCAAGAGTGAATAATTTGTCTTATATATTTTCAACAATTTTATCCTTTATATCGATTAGTGCTCGTTCCGCAGACCTATTCTTCTGAAAACCGTATTGGGCCTGCATTATTATTTGGTGCTTCTGAAAAAAACTCGTTAGCCTGTCATTGATAATGCACTCAAAAATCTTTGAGAAAACTGTAAGAACCGAGATCGGCCTATAATTATTAATATTTGACTCTCCTCCTCTCTTATGCACAGGGGTTACTTTGGCTATTTTTAATTCTTCGGGAAAATCACCAGACTCGAGCATCATATTTATTATATGCGACAAAATGGGACTTATAATACCCTCGGTCTGCTTAATAGGTAAAGATTTTATTCCATCATCTCCAGCGGCAACGTCATTTTTTAAGTTTCTAATTATTCTTTGAACTTCATTTGACGTAGTTGGAATTAGCACGATAGATTGCAGCTGATTTATCGTGGATACACCGTTATCTGCGCTGACACTTTTCCCCGTGTACGTGCCTACGTTAATAAAATGCCGATTCATTTCGTCTGCTAGCTCTTTTCCAGATACATTTCTATTGTCTATTAAGATTTCCTTCAGGCTATATCGTGTTGACCTTCTATTGGTTAAATCATTTACAGTGTCCCATACCTTATTACTATCATTGTGATCATGCAGAAACTTATTTTGATAATAATCGCACTTTGCGCTCTTCAAATCGGAGTTCAGTTTGTTTCTAATCCTTTTGAATTCAGTTAAAAGACAGGGATCCCGACTTATGATGAAAGCAGTTATACTTGCGGTTTTTTTTCTTTTATTCTTTTATACAGGTCGCCAGATACCCACGGTTTTCTTATTTTCTTCCTTCTTTTTATCTCTCTCTCGAGGGAAACGCAGCATCGTAATTCTGTCTGAATTTAGTCTCAAAGATTTTATAGGCATGGACCCGTTTCGCATCGTCTTCCGCAGGTTTTCGCTCCTGCTGTCGACGCAATTCTTCTTTCTCCCACTCCTACTGCCGTTTTGATATTTTGCGACCCTGATTTCGCACTGACAACTTTTGGACAACAGACTTACACAAGTACACTTCAACAAAATCACTCTGGACCACGCCTTACTTCCCTCGATCGCCGATTCTCGGCAATGTCTCAACTCTCGCGAGCCCCGGGATGTCAGCCGGAAAGAGGAAAGTGCCGTTACCGAGAGTCAAGCGTGCCATTGTGGACGAAATCCGACAAAACATCGAGAAAGCGGACGTCGTGCGGAAGTATGAGGTAGCCCGGCCCACGCTCTCGGCGATTATCATGAAAGAAAGCGAAATTGATGTTGTTCTTGACAACGATGTTGGTGACGACAACGGGCAAAGGATCCGGAAGGCAACTTATAGCGACGTAGAGGCTGCACTCTACACGTCGTTTGTGGACGATCGTGCAAAGAGAGACATTGTGCTCGGAGGAGACATTGTGCTAGGGAAGGCGCGCGACTTGGGCTTTGCTCTCGGCCACAAGGACTTCGGGCCGGGGAAGGGACAACTGTGGCACTTTAAGGGAAGGCACAACATTCCCCGCAAGAGCATTCTTGGGGAGGCTGCGTCCGTCGACGACCAAGCGCTCCGACGGCGAATGGACAGGAACCTCAACCACATCTTTGAATATACACGGACTGGAACACCTACAATGCCAACAAGACTGGACTGTTTTTTAAACATCCGCCAGCAAAGACTCACCTGGCCAGGACCAACAAGCGCGTGGGAGGGAAGAACAGCAAGAACCGGGTTACCGTGCCGTTCGATTCCAACACGGATGGCTTAGGACGAGCGGGACCTGCTGGCCATTCGGCAAGGCGAAAAAATCACGAAGCTTTGCACAAGCGTCGTCTACGCCCGTGACAGACACGGACGCCGAGAAGGCCCAGACAACGCGAGACCTCTTCAGCAATTCTCTCACCGACTTTGACAAAGATATGGTACAAAAAAGAAACACAAGGTGCCGTTGTTGCCGGACAATTTCGGTGCTCACCACACAAACGGACGCCTCGATGCTGTCGAGGTGTCATTCCCGCCCCAGAACACCCCAGTCAAGCTACGGTTGACGAACCGAGGGGTCGTCGCAAACGTCAAGGTGCACATTGGTGCCGAGTAATCGAGCGCCTTCTCGTCCACGTCCCCGCTGCCAACCGTCCCGCTGACCCAAAGGTCCCGCCGGCGAAGGCGATCTTCTTTGCGAGCGTCCACTTCCACGATGTTCCTGTGGCTTCAGATTCCTAGCCGGAGGTAATTTACGGAACTTCTCCGTCGCTGCCCACTGTTCTCCACCGCTTCCAGAAAGGGGTCTTCTTGTGGAGCGGTGGCTCCGATGAGGGACCTGCCAGAGACGGAGCAGCAGAGTCCTCGAGCGGCTTTGGTGGTACGAGGTTGACCTCCTGACCTAGACTACATAGACTATGTTTCCACAGACGACGATCTCGGCGCTTTGGACAACTCGCCGACTGAAGAACTCGCTGAGAGTGTCTCCAAAAAAAACCCTGGATGACGGTTCCTCCAACTTTGATTGCGACGACAGTGGGTGCATTCCACAGGTGGTGACCTCTAAGCAGCCATCCCAGTGGTAGAAACATTTCATACATACTTCGCGAGTTCCACACTTGACCACAACTTCGGTTCTCAGTTTGACGGCATTGAGACCATGACCCTCAAGCTTGGCGTCACGAAACGTGTGCAGGGAATGCTGGACAAGTTCCTCCAGGGTTAATAAACAAATTTGCCCCTGGTCTTTTTTCATCTTTTTTTTTAGAGCCTAGATACAGTAAAACCTCATTAATTCAACCCTCGCTAATTCGGAAATTCGGATAATTTGAACTGCCGATCCGGTCCCGTCGTATGTATTAGTCAATGGCACCAAACGCTCATTAATTCGAAGAGAATATGGCGCGCTAATGGTTAATTCGGACGAATTCGGCAGGTGGCGCAAGCTACCGTCTGTTCCAAATGGTATGACTGCTATCCATCCGAGGTGCACACGTGGTTTTTCCGGTTTTCCCATGGTTCTTCGCTCTTCCGGTTCTCCGTGTTTCGGACCAGTTTTGCTCTGGCATTGTCGTGCGTCAGCGCGCAAGTCTCCTGGGATGGAAGCGGCAGAAGTACAGCTGCCACGAAAAAAGAGTAGCACAAGCGACCGACGACCGGAGCGGCAATAGCGAGAGCGCCGATAGCGAGAGTGACAGTCACGTCTCATGCCTCAACGCAGGGTGGCCGGCAGAAAGGAGCCCATCCTAAAGCCCACAATTTAACAGCTATCTTATCCCTCAATTTTTTGCCGGCCACCCCCGTGTTGGAACATGCAACGTGACTGGCACTCTCGCTATCGTCGCGCTCGGGAAAAATAGCGTTGGGTGTCGCGATTTTGACGTTCCGGTCATCGGTCACTTGTGTTACTCTTTTTCCATTGCAGCTGTACCAGGCCGAGAATTTAGCGACGAAAGGGGAAATACCCGGGGCCTTGAAGGACGGCGTCTCTCGACAACAAGTGATGGAAAAGGTATGACGTCAAGAGAAGCACTCTGGCCACGTATGTGAAAATTGAGGCAGAGATCCTGCAAGCTTTCGAGAGCGAGAATTTCAACGCGAAAAGAGAGCGGCTATGGAAGGTGGTCCACCCGAAACTGGAAGAGGCCTTGCTGCGGTAAATCGTCAGCGCACGGGATGCGTAGCTCTGACAGTGCGAGTGCGGTGGAGCATCTGACCACGCTAAGGAAAGTTGTCGTCTCCGCCCAAATGACGTCCAGAAAGCAGGCGGCAATAACAGATTTCTTCTCAAAATAAAGGTATGTCACAGGGAAACGTTTTCGCGCAGTTTTCTTTGTCCTTTCGATATTTCGACTTTCGGATAATTCGGGCATTTTTGTTGGTCCCATGAGATCCGAATTAACGAGGTTTTATTGTATAGCGAAAAAGTGGATACAGCGAAGTGATTTTCAATTCCCGAGGACTTCGATATAACCGGGCTAGACTAGATTCTCGCAGCTAATGCTGCCATACGCGGTGGCTCTCCCACCGACAGAGAAGAGGTACGGTCACTCGGAAAGTGAGAGCTGGAGGGCGTCTTTCCAACGCCTAACGTGCGCTCCATGCCTTTTGCCCTGCCTCGACCGCATGGGCGCGCTTCGGGCACGCGAGACGCCTGAGCGTCGTCGAAGGTACGAAGCTTGCGCCGGAGGTGGGACGACCGGAGCCCCTCCCCGCCGTTCTCGCCCCGTAGACGACCGCAAGGAAACGTCGCGAGGGCACTCACAACTTCTGTATCCTGGACACGAGTGCGGCCAACGCCGCCTTCAGGTCTGCGCCGTGCGCCAGCGACAGGACGCCCGGCAGGGCCGCCCTCTGCAGCGCCGTCGCCAGCCAGGGAGGCTCCACCAGCAGCATTCGGTCGGGCACCGCCTCGTCGCCCGCAAACAGCTGCCCCAACTGGTCCAGGACCCAGGGCTGCGAGGGTAAGGCACACGTGCGCACCACTAAGGTCACCCGTCGTAAACCCGTGCCGTAACATTCCGCACGAACGCTCGTCCATTTCGAAGCCATAAATGGCGAAAAACATTGGGTGGGCACTCCTCGACAATAAGACGTCCCAAGTTTATCAAACATTAATGGCGAACTGATAGGCACTTGCGTTGCGTACGTGAAACATTTTAGCATCACAAACGTTCAGCGATACATCGAGTTTCCCCGACGCCAGACACCTACTTTCCCAGCACTCTTTGACGGATAGTTTATCGCATACCGTGTGTACACTCGATAGTCGTTCCTAGGATGAAGCGATACTGGTGCTAATCAGGCCCAGCGACCTTTCAGAGCCTTCCATACTCGTAAGCTCCTCTCCCTCGGCGCATGCGGGTGGTCGAGCTCCTCCTCGCCTACCCCTCTGGTCATGTGACCTCCCAGTTAACCAATTGGCGTCGAGCACCCCATTCCTTCCCTCCCACCCGCCGACCAATCGGTGCCGAGCCTCGCAGCCACGCTTTTATCTGGGCTTCACGAAATGTCGAACACCTCGCCAAAGAATGTTTCACGTTAAAATTACCGATGAACACCGCAGCAGATTCACGTTTCACAGTGCGATGAACATGCAGGAACCCGCTACGAACTTGAACGTCATGGTAACCAAGATCTCGCAAGCAGCTCGCAGACTGAGCAAACTCGGGTTGTGTGGTGCAATAAATATGCAGAAACCTGCTCCGAGCTCGCTAGTCGCACGTACGGATTCCGCAAATCGTGCGGTTGCTGTGTCGAGAATTGGGGGGTGGGCAACATTTTGGAATTGTTACGTTACGGATGCTTAGCCAGAAAAAAGGGGATCGGCGATCGCTCGGGAAAGGGCATTCGTACAAGATTTTGAGGTATTTATAGAAGTGCAGCAACGTGTAAAGGTATGCAGAAGAAAATCAGAGACATGCCATAATCAGAGACATGCCTCCAGACCCACCTCAATTGTATTTCGGTGAAACAAAATAAGTTAAATTGTATTCACGTGCACATCCTGCACGAAAAAAAAGGAACTCTCACAAAACAGAAACAAAATGGCACGACGTTTGGATTTACCCAACCAATTGTAAGACATGGAATGTGCAGCACACTTCAAGCTGTGCTCGGTGTTCATAGACGAGCTTGAATTTGCGAGCTTTTGTGAGTGCATCAGACGTACGATACAGAAAACAGACAATGCTCACGTGATTGGTGCCACAATACGTCGCACGACGTGACCCAACATCACGTGACGTGGTGACACAGATGGTATCGCGCAACATCACCAAGTCGGTCACAATGTGGCATCCGCGACGTCTCGTGATGTGGCTGGTGACAGTGTCAAAGATTGCAAAACCAATTTTTGGAGACTTATTCGACGTGGGTTGAATTCATATTGCCCTTGCTGAAAATAAAAAAAAATAAACGTCTCAAAACATTTTTTAGAGAATTTTTGTATTCTAAGATTTAGGTTCTTCAGGCCAAAATATGGTTTCTGTCTGGGAATTTAGGACCTTAAGAAGGTCTGAAGAAGCCAGGGTAGAGCTAAACTTGTCCTTCTTTGGCCAGAGTCTGGGTGTCTTGGGTCCAATTCGACAAACAAGTGCCAAAGTTAGGCCTCACTGCTGGTTGTTTGGCTGTCATCTGGCATCTCTGGGCCTAAATCGATGAACACATGAAAAAGCTAGGATTCACTTATGGTTGTTTGGTTTTCTTCTGGCAACTTTGGACCTCAATTGTCAAGCAAGTGCCAGATGTAGGCTTCCCCGCTGGCTCTCCAGTTCGTACGTGGCACCTCTGACTCACATCTGGCACTTTGGCAATTATGTGGAGAGCCAGGGAAAAGCTCTAGAAATGCCAAAGAAACATACACTGGCACTAACCAGCACTTATAGGGCAAAACCGTATTAGGCCCAAGTTAGGCCCCTAGGACTGCCGAGCCCGTGCCAAGTTGAGCGTCTCTCTGGCGCGTCGAACAAACGTCGGTTAACACTCACGCTGCTGTCCGAGTCCCTCGCCACCCCCCTGGGAGTCGGCACTGCCGGGGCGGTGCCGACGACCTTGTGGACGCGCTCTTCGGCGCTGTGGGGGGGACTCGCTCCCTCTTCGGGCTCCGTGTCCTGGAAAGACGGATTCCAAACACTTGATTTTGGCACTCCGGGTAGCTACAGCATGCCGGGACGTTAGGAGGAAAGCCTTTATGGTGTATTAGTGAGAGTCCCGCATCTGTCTGCCCCCTATTCGCAACTCCAGCCTGCCGCCCGCCCTCTCGCAGACGTACGAAGAACCAGAGGAGCGGGGAAGGCGGCGGCGGCGCAGAGGCGGTGGCAGGGACTGTCGGCCTTGGTGCCTCGGTGATGGTATTACCGCATGGGTCTGGTCGGCGTGTTCGTGCGTGAAGCAGTTTTAACGAAAAACAGTGAGCGCGTTAAAAAAGGAACTCTTCCGTTCTGCCTCACAACAGCATTGCACGAAGGGACCGGGATCTCTAATTTCATTAGGGACTTTTCGTATATCGCATACGCTGCGGATTCCCGGCCTTGCGGTCACCAGCTCAACCTGTGCTCGACACGACGGCAAACGCTACCGCTAGTAGTGTAGAGCTCTAGCGTACAGTCTACGAAAAGTCTCTTCTTTGCCCCAAATGGGAGGAAACGGGTCACGCAACGGTATGTCAAGCAATAGACGTCGGGAACGGGTCCGCATTTTAAGGCCGTTACAAGAAACACGACAGTTTGCTCCAAGCACATATCAAAAGACAGCAATACGCTTAGACTACTTCTTGCTTTCAGGTAATTACAAACAGGGGCGGATTTAGATCCTGACCCCCCTCTTGATTTCTGCACGTGTAAAATCTAGGGCGTGCAACGAGGGGGAGGGGGTTCCTAAACATATGGTACGCTGATCAACACCTGACCCCCCCCCCTCGGGAAATTCCTGCATCCGCCCCTGATTACAAAGGCAAATAAAAAATGCTCGAAGCCTTTTAAGCGTGCCTGCGGTGAAACGCCGCAGGCACGCTACGGTGAAACGCCAAATGGCTACGGTGAAACGCCAAATGGACTCACCTGGGCACTGTCAGATTCCGCCCGCTGAAGGCTCTCGTCGCTGTGCCGCACGGACTGCAAGTAATGCAGCAAAGGTCAATCTCCCGTCAAGATCGCACGACTGGTCAAAAACCTGTGTGAAACGGGAGTCAAGCAACAAGTAACAAACTGGACTAAAAAAAAAAATTATGTTCTCTTTACACAACTTTGCTGTTGTTCACCGTGGGGTGGACCAAGCTAAAGTGACCAGATATTTAGAGAACATCAATACTAGCAACCTGTAGCTCGCAACCAGTGGCTAAAACAAGTTAAACAAATGATTAGTTTTAGCATTATTTTAACGCGATAACGTTCAGGAGCTCGTGTCGCAGAAAATCCGGCGTCCGCGTCGATGGGACCCAAAAAATCCCACGATGCAACGCGCGAAGCCACACATGACGTCACGCGTGTGACGACACACGTGGCCGTGACGTCGTGACCCTATCGACCTGCTAAATTTAAAGGGAAAATTTTCCTGTAATTTTAACAGAAAAATTTTCCAGCCAAATATAGAGGAAACTTTTCCCGCCAAATTTAGAAAAAGTTTCCCCGCCAAATTTAGCAAAACGTTTCCTTGCCAAATATAGCAGAAAATTTACCCAGCAAATTTAGCGGAAAATTTTCCACTAAATTTGACGGGTCGATAGGGTCATGGCGTTACAGCCACGTGACACCATGTGATGTCACGTGACATGTGACGCTACCGACTAGACCACACACACACGCTTGCATGGCTTGGGAATAAGTGCGGGTTTATAGGATAAGGCTTTGCGAACGGGGCCCAATGACGTGTTCCACTCTTAAAGGCAAAGCTTAAGCATCCTTCAGGCTTTTTTTTTCTGTTCTTTATGCTCCGAGGGCCAGATGCACATTCACAACAGGGCTTGAGAATCGCAATAGTGATTTTTAATACCTTAACGTTGCACACATTCCAGTGGCTCCTGTACCAGCACGATTACGAATTCATTACCACCAATTTTAGGACCTACTTTTACAACGAATATTGGCAATAATGAACTAGTTTTTATACTCGAAGCTACATCGTTACATTTTCATTTTATTTAATTTATTATACCTCAAGGCCCCAGTGGGGCGTTACCATAAAGGGGGTAATTTTTTAAGCCCATTGCTAAACAAAAAAAAAAGCTGAAAAAAATATACAAATGCAGTTCAAGAAAAACAATTCGCTTTGTGACGATGAGGTTCCGCCATAAAATTCTAGAGTGTCCGCGCAAAACCTCACCTTTTCTGCTTCCAGGGGCACCAGAGTTGACGAGGAAAAGAAAGGCCTGCAACAGAGGGTAATGCGTAAGTGAGATATCGTACCCGAACACCGAATGGGAGCACCCACGTATGCACTCCCCATTTCCTAGATCTCCAGCAGAACGCGATTGCGAATAAAACCCACCCGCCGAGAGCTACGCGCGGAAGTCACGCCCACGCAGAGACTACTGTGGTGGTCAAAACGATCGGATTGATTGATTGATTATTAGGTGTTTAATGGCGCAAAAAGCAACATAGGCCATGCTGCGCCAAAGAAATAGTTATAAGAGTCTATAGTAAAATAAAGAAATTACTATGCAGAACATCTATAACTGGTGCAGGTAGCCAGTTTTTTTAAGAAAATCTAAAATGTGACAAAAAGGAACTAAAGGTTCATCGCCCAGCAAGAAGGCTGGGTGAAATGGAAGATATCCCGAAAGTGAAGGGAAACTTTTTCGACGTTCTTGATCAAAGAATTTGCAGTGCCAAAGAATGTGCAATATAGTTAGCAATTCACCGCAATGCTCACAGACTGGGGTGTCCTCACCACAAAGAAGATGACGATGGGTCAAACGTGAATGCCCAATTCTCAAACGACACATTAAAACTTCATGGCGACGGTCTCTATGGTGTGAACTCTCCCATACCCCCAAACGTGGTTTGACAACATGCAGCTTATTATCTATTTCTTTGTCCCAATCTAGCTGCCAGGCGTTATAAATTGCTCTTTTGAGAACTGGTATAAAATCTTCTTGAGGCAGCCCAACGGGTGTTTCCAGAGCATCCCTAACAGAGGCTGCTAGCCTATCCGCCTTTTCATTACCTGAAATTCCCACATGGCTTGGTACCCAGCATAGCTTGATACTGTATCCCATTTGGGAGGCCAGGTTTAAGTCTACACGTACTTGTTGCACAAGCCGATTCTTAGAATCACTGAGGGAACAGAGAGAGAGAAGAGCACTCTGGGAGTCCACAAACAAAATAGCTTTTCTGATATTGTTGCCTAATATATATTCAATAACCATGAGCACACCATAAAGCTCTGCTGTAAAAATGCTGGCAACAGAGTCAAGCCGTCGAGCTTTCTCAAAATGTTCTGAATATACAGCCGAACCGACAAAGTGTGGAGTTTTTGCACCATCAGTGAAGAATTGTGCATAGTCCTTATACTGAGCTTGCAAGGTCATAAACTCTTGCTGAAGAACTAGTGGTGCAACAGATCGTTTATTGTATTTTGCCAGCGACCAGTCACAGGTATAGTGCACCACCTTCCAAGGTGCAATGCTTCGAACTCTCGTCATCAAGCTACGCTCAGGAAGTTCAAGCTGCAGGGATGCAGACATACTTTGAATGCGGAAGCTTAAAGGCCGTACTATACTTGGCTTGTTCTCAAAAAGACGTAAAAAAGGAGATACCTGCAAACAGCGGAAGGATGGGTGTTCAGGGTCAGATTTTACTTTATAACTATAGCATAGGCTGAGGTACTGTCTTCGCTTTTCTAGTGGCACTTGGTACGTCTCTGCATACAAACTCGGGACAGGCGACGTTCGGAAGGCCCCCGTGGCAAGTCGAAGTCCAAGGTGATGCACGGAATCTAGCATTTTTAAAGATGATGGTCGTGCCGAGCCATATACAACCGCACCATAGTCGAGACGGGAACGAACCAGCGAGTTGTAGAGTCGGAGGAGGCACCTCCTGTCAGAACCCCAGGACATGTGTGCAAGTACCTTGAGAACATTAGCAGATTTAAGACACTTTCTCTTCAGTTCCTTTAAATGGGTCTGAAAAGTAAGCTTCTTATCAAAAATAACACCCAAGAACTTGTGTTCATGCCTAACAGTTATGTCAGTGCCATTCATCTGCAAGTTGGGATCTAGCGACAACCCCCGACGTAATGAAAAAGGCACGCACACCGTTTTTTCTGGTGCAAACCGGAACCCATTTTCATCGGCCCACTTACTCATCCTATTTATTGCTATCTGCAATTGGCGCTCACAAATTGACAAGTTGCATGAGGAGAAAGCGATCTGGACATTGTCTACGTACAATGAATAAAAAACTGATGGTGGTATAACTGCAGCGAGGCTGTTGATCTTAATTGCGAACAAGGTAACACTCAAGACACCTCCTTGTGGGACGCCGTTTTCCTGTGTAAAAATATCTGAGAGCGTGGATCCCAGGCGCACCTGAAAGAAACGGTCTGTCAAGAAGTCCCTTATGCAACGCAGCATGCGACCACGAACACCGCACCTATACAGGTCCTGAAGTATTCCGTACCGCCATGTTGTATCGTAAGCTTTCTGTAAGTCAAAAAAGACAGAAAGGCAATGCTGCCGGTTCACAAAGGCCTCACGCACAAAAGTCTCCAACCGGACAAGGTGATCTAGGGTTGAGCGACCACTTCTAAAACCACACTGGTTTTTATCGAAAATTTTCTTTTGTTCTAGAATGTATACTAGCCTTCTGTTTATAAGCCTTTCATAGGTTTTTCCTAGGCAACTAGTCAGTGCTATAGGCCGATAACTTGCTGGTAGGGTAGGGTCTTTGCCAGGCTTCAAGATCGGAATGATGTGTGCTCGCTTCAAGCACTGTGGAAAACAAGAAGCTTCCCATAAATGATTAAAGAAAGACAACAGATGCACCAAGGATTCAGCCGACAGGTGCCTCAGCAGTTCATAGTGGATCATATCTGGACCAGGTGCTGACTGCTTCTTTACTGCAAGGGCCATTTCAAGCTCACACATTGTGAACGGCCGGTTGTAGCCAGTATCACTTCCAGAGAAATCAATTGGCTGTTTTTCTGCCAAGGACTTGAACTTTTTAAATTTAGTAGTGTAATTTGAAGAACTGGAGACCTCTCGAAAATGATCAGCAAGAATGTTAGCCTGATCTTTTAGTGATGGGGATGATGAAGGAAAAAGGGGGATGCTGAAGGAGTGGTAAGTGCCCCGAATTTTCTTAACACGATCCCATACCTCTTTTGCAGGAACAAAACTGTTTAGAGAGGATACATATTTCACCCATGAAGTCCACTTGGCTTGTTTTCGTGTCCAACGAGCTTTCGCTTTACACTGCTTGAATTTGATCTTGTTCTGAACAGTCGGGTACCGCCGAAACCTTCCCCAAGCCTTATTCTGAGCTTTTATGGTGGTCGTACAGTCCTTGTTCCACCAAGGCTTGCATTTCTTGGGAATTTTTCCAGAAGTTCGGGGAACTGACACCGAAGCAGCATTTATAATTTTTTCAGTAACGTAAAGAGTCGCTTCCTCAGGAGACATAGCTAAAAAAACAGAGGGATCGACCACTGCCTCCAGAGAAAATAAAGCCCAGTCGGCTTTATCTAACTTCCACTTGGGAACGCAATCTCGAAGAGAAGAGAGTGATACTGAACTTTCTAAAATGACTGGGAAATGGTCACTACCAAAAGGATTTTCTAAAACCTTCCAAGAAAAACAAGGAAGTAAAGTCGGTGATGATATGGAAAGATCAATGGAAGTAAAAGTATTATGAGGTGCACTAAAAAAAGTCGGCTGTCTTTTGTTTAAAAGGCAAAGGCCAGATGACAGTAAAAAACGTTCTATGACACCACCACGGGAGTCTTGACGAGCACTGCCCCACATGGGGTGGTGTGCATTAAAGTCTCCTAAAATTAAAAAAGGCTGTGGGAGTTGGCCCACCAGTCCTTGCAGGTCATGTAAATGCACTGGAAGATTTGGCGGAAGGTAAAGCGAAACAATTGTAATTAGGCGGTCAAGCAGAACACGAACTGCTACTGCCTCTAAAGGGGTTGTGAGAGGGACAGGAGCACAGGCAATACCACTCTGCACAACCACAGCTACTCCACCAGAGGAGGTGTTGCAAGAAAAACTGTCTTTCCTAAAAACCTGATGTCGCCTTAGTACCTGTGTATGAGTTTCATTAAGATGAGTCTCCTGTAAACAAATGGCAACAGGCTGGAGCTCATCGAGAAAAAAGTTGACATCATCAATATTACGAAAAAGACCGCGGCAGTTCCACTGCATAATACCTATATTTTTAACCATTTAAAACACAATAAGTATTACAAAAAAAAGGAAAAAAAAAATATATATATATATTTATATATTAAAAAGCTATGTTCCTTAGGGTTTATAATCTATTTTCACACGCGGTGCACTTTGTTTTTTAGGGAGGTCTTTCTGCCTCCGATTAGAGTCACCGGAGGCAGAAGGGGCGGACTCTGATCTTGAGAGGAGAGCCTCCTCATCAGATCTCGGCCCACCCTCGTCCATGGGCTCGTCTGGAGCCGCGGGCAGTGGACCCTTGGAGGTCGACTGCCTTGGCACTTCCCCAGGCTTCCTCTGGGGAGCAGAGGTGTGGGGAGGCACGCCCCGGCCCCGAGAGGTCGAAGCAGCTGGTTGAGCAGGAGACGTCATCTCCTGTTCTGGGGTGGATGCTGGCAAAGCAGCATTCCCCTTGCGGTTCGGAGGCGGTGCCACTGGCGCCGCTCCAGGGGGTTTGGAGGGGGACCGTGATGGGAGATGCAGGTCGTCCAAAGACGTCTGCGTTCCCATCGAAACCACTGGCCGCGCTGGTCCCCTCCGCACGGCCTCGGCGTAAGAGCCTTTTGATACAAAGGCAAAACGCTTCTTTGCCTCAACGTAGGTGATGTTTTCAGAAACTTTCAATTTTAGGACTTCTTTCTCATCTTTCCACCTAGGACATGATCGGGAGTATGCCGGGTGGTTGCCACTACAGTTTGCACAATGAGGCTCATTATCGCACACATCTGCGACATGCTCCTTGCTGGAGCACTTTGCACAGGTGTCCCTTCCCCGACAGTTCCGTGACCCATGGCCGAACCTCTGGCACTTAAAGCACCGTTGAGGGTTCGGCACATAAGGTCGGACCCGGCACTGAAGGTAACCTGCCTTTACAGCTTGTGGCAGAGTGGTTGAATCGAAAGTCAAAATGATGTGTGTTGTCTTCCGTTCCACACCATCACGGCGGATAGTGATTCGTCGTGCAGCTATAACTCCTTGACTAGAGAGGCCCTCAATTATCTCTGGCTCAGGTGAGTCAAGCAAATCATCCTCAGAAATGACCCCTTGAACACTGTTCAGTTTGCGGTGAGGACTGACGCTTACTTTGTAATCGGAGACAAGGTTGATTTTAAGAAGGGCATCACTTTGCTCCTTTGTGTTGACCTCGACAAGGAGATCATCAGATCCCATCTTCTTTGCATTGTAATTGGCGCCAATAACACCCTCAAGAACTTTAGAGACCAGAAAGGGGGAGAGTTTGCCAAGTGGTTTGTCACCTTCCGAGTGAATTACAAGAAACTTTGGAAATTTCAGCAGTTCAAAAGATTGTTTTATGGTGTTAAGTGCTTCGGTGCGGACCCTTTTGGGGGGCCGATCAAAAGGTTTAAGTTTGGAACCCATATGAATGGGGAGGGTTTTCGGAAACTGTGGTGCACCGCCCACCACCGAGCCCAACAAGGGAATAGGTAACGCTCCATAACAAGAAAGGCTTGGCTGAAGACGTTACTCTATTAGTGCTGCCCAGTCTCTATAACCAAGTGTGGTTCTAGACAAGGTGTCTGTCGCCACCCAAGGTTAGCCCTTGCCGCCAAAGAAGTTGAAAAAGGAAAGAAGAGAAATGAGAAGAGTGAAAAGGAGGAGAAGACAAGAGTGAAAGTAAGGAGGGGGATAGTAGAAGTGGCGACTAGACTGAATCATCCTGGCCGGGCCTTACCAGGACTCCCGTCTATGAGAAGCGGGGGCCGAAGTGGTGTATTGCCTCACCCGGGGGGCCCCGAAGGGTCCAAACCTACCCCGGGCTCGGCTCAACCACCAGGATGCCCTTTTCCCCAGACACGGGAAAGCCACGCACAGCCATACGTGGGCGGGCAAGCCCGCATGGCTCGGGGTCCGTGGAGACGCCACTCTCCAAACACCTGCTTTCACAGGTGCCCCCTGCGGGGGCAAAACGATCGGCATCGCTACCATGATGACGACACCACTCGTCAGCCCGAGCCTGACGGCACCCGGAGTGAACGGAACATTTTCGCCCAAGCTCGGAGTCGGTTGCACCATCTCTTCTGTCGTCGACGTCAAACGCGCCACAAATTGGCGATTGGGACGCGACGATAGACTTCGAGCACCTGCCATCCGGGGGAACGTTCCCCGCCGCCCGGGGCACGGCGATGGCTCGGCATTTCGACCTGGTCGCTTGAAAGAGCTTTCGCGCGACTATGGCGCTTGGAACTCGTCTCAGACAAGTGTGCTTACCGCGTCCTAATAAGACGTCCGAAAGCACGACACTCCGGCACCACTTTCGAAGCACGGGCAGTGCAGTCGCCAACCGATTTTTTGGACTTCGCAGGGACCGAAAAAACGTCCGAGTAATAGAGCAGTCCAAAAAATCAGCAGAATAAAAGCTAGCCCTTATTACGTCTAAGCGAGCTTAAAAAAGCTGTAAATAGTGCCTTGCTTCCAGATACGCTTGCACGCCTTGTTTCAGGTTATACCTCCGTTTCCGTTCAGCCACTTTCTATTAGCTCGAGAATCGCTGCCTTCTTTTCGAGCATTATGGTCGAGTGCTTTCTGCGCTTCTTAGCATCACATCGCGGCGGCAAAGGAACAGAGGGGGTAACGACGTCCAAGCCAGCGTAGTCCGAAAACACGATTCACCGAAACGAGATGAGAGGCGCAAGTCTACGACTGCCACGCAAATTAACAAAGAAAAATGATAACAATGATGATGATAATGACGCGCAGCTAGAGAAAAAAAAAAAGCCGTACAGTGTCACCTAGCGTAGGACTTGGCAGTATTAAGGCAGCGCTGCCAAGCAAAGCCAATCTACGTGCAGCCAACATAGAATCCAAAATGGCCGCTTCTTGGTGGCGCTTCCCGCCGATCGCTCGCGACCATTTTCTCCGAGAAATCTAACTTTCAGACTTCGAGCTGTCCGAAACATTGGTCGTGAATATGCAGTATTTCGATCGGGTAGGTCATGGTTCCTCCTTTAGGTCCGAAATATCGTACGAGTCCGAATGATCGGCGTCCGAAAAATTGGTCAGCGACTGTATAGGACGCGAAACACGCCGGTGGAAGACGCGTCCCAAGCGGCACGGTTCGGTCGACAGCCGACAAACAGGCCAACGGACCTGAGGCTGGGCTTTGGGGTGGAGGACAGGCTCATGTTGTCTCCCTCGGGTCCGCTGTCCGACAGGTCGTCCAGCTCGTCCAGGAGCAGGTCTTCCAGGTCCCGGGAGTTCTTGTGCATCAGCTCCTGTTCCAAGCCCTCCGGGTAGTGCTCCGCATCAAACGCCTGCAAAGAAACACCCACCAGAAGAAATGAGACTGGCGAGCTTGCGATAAAAGACTTGTCGTATATTGCCGTATTTAGGTCAACTCCGAATACAAGTCAACCACCAAAAATCTAACCAACAAAAATATTTTAAAAAACAATCAATAATTTGGTTTTTGTTTTCTTAGATCCTCCTTTTGAGCTACCCTAATTTGAGATACAAATTTCTAAAAAGGTCGACTTATATGCAGCAATGTACGGCAAGACAAAAACTGATCAGCATGTTTCATATTCTCCAACTGCCATCGTATGTCAAGTGCCACGTCGATGAAATCTAATACCTCATTATCCCTTCTTTCCGCACAGTGTATGGCCTCTCGCCCGTGTCTATTTCATAAAATTTATTAAGATAGTTACAATCTAAAAGCTCGGCCAATCGATAATCCCATCAACATATCGTCACGCCTCGACCATAGCTGCAAAGCCAGCATACTTGCACGTAACGCTTTCCCTTTTAACAGTTCTCTCATCCCCAAAACCTCCTATGATTAGAACCCTTCTATAACAACAATTAGAGATATTGATATTGTTTCGGGCTGATGTAACAACTTTTAACTGTGTTCGTAGTCCCAAGTCTCCATCCCTAAGCACAGGGAACAGCCGTGCACACAATCGCACGCGCTCTCAGAAGTGCTGTCTCAAAAAAGAGGTCCCAGAAGAGATTTTTTTTTTTTTGCCTTCTCAAATAAGACGTATCTGTTCTCTCTATTAATTTATTTATTGAAATGCCTACGTCGCCTCGAGATGCGATGTAGGTAATAAAATAAACAATAAACAACCCCCGAGCCAAATTTACATGGTGTGATTATGCTCGCTAATTTGTAGCTGCAGCGTCGGGCACTGCAGCTTCCATCACATTTCTCTTTTGCAGCACGAGTGACGTCGCAATTGCGAAATTGTAAGCAAAATCGTACCATGTGAATCAGGTATCAATAAGTCATCTTTTTTTTTTCTCTCAGGCTTCTGGAAGACTTTTGTAAGGTGAGGCGATACAGGTTAAGTTCGGCCAAAAAGTCACACCTCTCTCCGATATTCTTAGCAGAAGTTTAGAGGGCTCCAGTTAGTCTTTGCACATTTCATTTTATGAAAGCGTATTCCCGATATATGTCTTACCTCGGCGTCTGGGACCCTGAACTTCTTCAACAGGTTGATGAACTTCTGCTTGATGTTCCTCTGAAAGGAGAAATGCAAGCACATAAGTCAGCTACAACTCAACTAACAGGCTTTCTACAGTAAAATCGAGGGCTGAACACAACACGTTTGCAAACATTGTGATCTCTGAATGCCTTGCAATGACCAAATGCTCGAGAAAGGGACCATTAAACGGATACGTGCTCTGCAATTTAGCAATGCGAAGAATCATTGGGGGAAGTAGTTAGCCACAGGAGAAAAATGTCTTCCTGGTTCTTTTAAAGTTTAAACAAGAATAACACCTTCGTTCGTTTGTAGTCTCACTTGTCATGTTAAGGAGGGGAAATATTACGTAGCTGGTGCAGTCAAACAACATTACAGTAAATACGCCAATTATTGCTTTGAAAATTGTTGAATTTTCTAATAGTAGTTTCGCTTAATATGCTATTCGATATTCGCTTCGAGATGAACTGCAATAGTAATACTTTTCGAAGTCTTGATCGCAATGCGTTAGCCCCGTTGAGTGAACTTCTCACCGAGCACCTGCGCACTGCGGGGAAGTAATAGCTGCGGAGCTCGCAGGCCCCGCATGAATTGCTTTTCTGCAGTGCACAGGTGCTCGGTGAGAAGCCCACTCAACAGGGCTAACCCACCGCGATTATGGAAGAGTACCTATGCGTTAGGCAGCCGTGTCTTGACATCGTTCATCATTCATTCTTGTTTTGTTGTTTCTCTTGTAAAAATTTGAAACTGGAGAAAGAACATTTGCATAGAGCGAGCAGACTTATAAATCCCCTTGATTAGGACAGTTGCAATAATTTTGTTGGTTACACGTCACAGTTCATAGATATAGCTGTATTAAAATTAACTCAGCTTAGAAGTGGACAAGAGGAAGGTTGGGAACAAGCTTCACGAATTCAGTTTAATTTTCTTTTAAGCATTGGGCATGGTAGTGAAAGGCTTGGAGAAACTATTCGATATTCGATTATAAAATATTCGGCAAGAACTGCTATTTGCTTTGAATTTGCTTCAAACTCAAAATCCACTACTCGCACATGACTATTGCCTATTAATGAAGTAAAACTGAAACTAAGCTCCAGTGACATCATTTGTTGCCGCTTCAGGGCCCCTCGCAATGCATGGGAGAAATAAGATGCTAAACACACCAGCCGGAGACGCGTTCCAGCAACCGTATTAATCCTGCGATATTTCCTCAGACAATACAATAATCTTTTACTTTAACGCTATGGGGCAGAAAACACCCAAAATAAGCACATTCAATCAATCGACCAACAACCGTCAGGAAAATAGTTTCTCGTCAGTTGTTTGGCAGTTCCTGGTCTGCCCCGATGACGCCATCTCGGGCCTCGCAGCTTCTTTCGCGCATGCCAGCCTCGATTTCGTGGAACAGCCAAAAACAGACTGTCTACCAAAATGATGTTCCCGTATTCCCCGCGGTGGAACAAACCATGTCAGAGTTTTTCCCAGTTTGAACTCAAGATTTACTCACTACAGCAGCAGAAATGGACTCATTAACTGTCATGCTGTGGGCAGCTTGTGGAAACAGTTCGTCTAGGAGTGAGTGGCGAAGCTCGAAAGATGGGCGGGCCATTCAAGGTGCCAACGCAGGAAGAGTAAATTTATGAACGCAACGATGACAAAAGGTTGCTCGTTGCTCGTTCCTGGTGCCAGCTGAGGGTTCTCCCCACAGTTGGCGGCAGTGGTTTTGCCGTCCACCAGTCTGGCTCGCTGCCCACCCCTATCATGTCCAACCCACCCCAATATTTTGCCCCCGCTGGACAAAGCGACGCCGATTTTGTAAATGCACGACGCCCCAGATTGTTGCGGGTGCTCCTCCCTCGACACCCTGGAAATTGTCAGATGTCCAGATTTCAAGAATTTCTGGGGAAAACTCTATGGCAGTTGAACAAGAAGCATTTTTAAAGTACCGCAAAACAGGGACATTCCGGTCGTGCACCGAGTGTAATAAAAATTCATTCAATGTCAGCGGGGGTACAGTCGCCGACAGTTTTTTCGGACTCCGATAATTCGGACTTTTTCAATATTTCGGACCTAAAGGAGGAACCGTGACCTACCCCATAGAAATAGTGCATACTCACGACCAATGTTTCGGACAGCTAGAAGTCCGAAAGTTCGATTATTCGGACAAGATCGTCGCGAGGGATCAGCGGGAAACACCACCGAGGAGCGGCCATTTCGAATTCTAGGTTGGCTGCAAATGGATTGGCTTGGTTTGGCAGCGCTACTTGAGCACCCCTGAGTCCTACCGCTAGGTGACGCTATGCTAGCCCTTTTTTGTTTTCATTTAGCTGCACGTCATCATCATCACCATCATCATTATTATCATTTTGCTTTGTTTCCTTCCATCCCTTCGCGCCTCCGCCCTACTTTCGCGTCGCCAGTCGCCATTTTGTGCTCGTGGATTTGCGTCTCTCATCTCGTTCGGACAACGCTGGCTTGGACGTCATGCCCCCATCTGCCGCCGCGATGTGTCGTTAAGCGCAGAAAGTACTCGACCATAACGCTAGAAAAGAAAGCAGCGATTCTCGAGCTAACAGAAAGTTGCTGGACACAAACGGAGGCGTAACCTAAAACGAAGCACGCAGGACGTAACCATGAAGCAAGGCACTATTTACGGCTTTTTTAAGCCCTCTTGGAAGTAATAAAGGCAAGTTTTTCAATCTGCTGGTTTTTCCGACTGCTCTATTACTCGGACGTTTTCTTGGTCCCTCCAAAGTCCGAATAATCGGTCGGCGACTGTATATGAACATTAGTGGTGGTTATGCCGAAAAGTGCTGAACAAGTGGCCTTCAAAGGAAGAAAGACTATGAATGCCCTTGTAGCGACACTCGCGGCCTGCTCATGTCGCACAGACGATAGCGACAAGGTGGAGGTGCCTCTGCAGCGCGCGAGATTAAAAAAATCAGTTCGAATCCAAACGCTGTCCGAGCTGGTTCCTTTCGTCCCAACTCCAACAGATTTGGTGACTCGGAATAGAACTCGCTCCTTCAAGGTCTGCTGCTCCATGGCTCATTCCGGCGTGTCCAACGCTCCTGACGGCAACCCCCTCCAGTCAACCTTGGCAGCGGTCCAGAATTTCCGGCTACCGCCATTTTGGCCGAAAAATCCGACCGTGTGGCTGATGCAAGTCGAGGCCCAGTTCCGTCTCCGTCACATCACCAGTCAGGAGACGCGATACCTGCGCACCGTGTCCTCCTTACCAGCTGACGCCGCCGAGGAGCTAGCCGACATTCTCGCCGCTCCGGATCCAGCCAACCCCTTCGACCAACTGAAGGCCGCCATCCTTGACCGCAAGACCGAGTCGGAGCGCAGCAGACTTCAACAACTCCTCAACACCGAGGAGCTCGGTGACAGACGCCCATCCCAGCTTCTCCATCGCATGCGTCAGCTGCTAGGAGCCCAGAACCCGGACCCCAACAACCACCTCCTTGCGCTGAGTTGTTTTTGCAACGACTCCCATCGACCATGCTCCCGGTTCTAGCGACTGCGGAAGACATGTCGCTAGACAAGCTCGCTGAGCTTGCCGACCGTGTCGCCGACTACTTGCGAACCCCTAGCATCCAACAACAACGGAAGACTCAAGATTCTCTCGTATCGAAGACCGCATTGATGCTCTAAGCCGCCAACTTGCTACCCTTGCACCTTTGTCGCGGTATCGCCAACCACGGTTCCGCTCCCGCCGACGCTCGGGCTCTCGCACCCGTTCCCTAGAGCGTGCTTCCTCCAACACTGGAGAGGACTGACACTGCCCCGGGTGTGTGTTGGTACCATCGTACCTTCGGAAACGCTGCCCGCAAGTGCACCCACCCTTGCTCTAGGGCGGGAAACTAGATAACCGGGCGCTGGTGGCGGCAAGTGACACCGGTCAAAAGGAAAGCCGCCTCTTTTACGTCGTAGACAGGGTAGCTGGCCACCGCTTGTTGGTCAACACGGGAGCCGAGGTCAGCGTTCCACCGGCCTCTCTTTTAGACCGACAACGCAAACAAAAGACCTCTCCGCTCCAGGCGATCAACAACTCGCCCATCGCAACCTATGGTCAGCGGTCCCTCACGATAAACCTTGGACTGCGCTGCACATTCCGATAACTCTTCATCGTTGCCGACATTAAGCAGGCCATCCTGGGAGCGGACTTCCTCAGTTTCTACAAGCTGGCCGTCGACATCTATTCACGACGCCTCATTGACCAGACGACACGCTTCTCTGTGAACGGCGTGCTCTCCACGACCATGGCAACAGGACTTCGAGCATTTTCACCAGCATCGGCCTATGAGAAAATTCTCGCGAATTTTCCGAAGATCACGAGGCCACACACCAGGGAGTCGCCGGTGAAGCATACAATCACTCACCACATTGTCACCACTGGCCCCCCTGCTTTCACTCGTCCTCGACGCCTGTCTGGAGAACGCCCTGGCCATTGCTCGTCGTGAGTTTACATGCTTGAACTTGGCATTGTTCATCCATCATCGAGCAACTGGGCCTCCCCACTGCACATGGTCCCCAAGAGAGACCCAGGTGACTGGAGACCGTGTGGCGATTACCGCACCCTCAATGCCAACACCCAGCCTGACCGCTACCCGCTACCCCACATACAGGACTTCATAACGAATCTGGCTGGTTTCCAGAAATTCTCCACGATCGACTTGGTGAAGGCATACCACCATGATTCTGGTTGAGCCTGCCGACATACCAAAGACCGCCATCACCACACCATTTGGCCTCTTTGAGTATGTGAAGATGCCATTCGGTTTGCGAAATGCCGCACAGACATTTCAACGTACCATCAACGAGGTCACTCGAGGTCTAGACTTCGTCTTTGCTTACCTCGACAATATTTTGGTCGCCAGCATGTCGCAGTCCGAATACGAAGAACATCTGCGCGCTCTTTTCACCCGGCTCGATGACTACGGGTTAGTCATCAACCCAAACAAATGCAGCTTCGGCGTGCCAACCATCGAATTCCTGGGGCATCTAGTGACACCGCAAGGAGTCAAGCCCTTAGATGCAAAAATTACGGCCATTCGAGACTTTCCGCAGCCAACATCTCTTAAGAAACTGCGTGAATTCCTAGGCCTCCTAAATTTCCATCGTCGCTTCCTACCGAGTTGCGTTCAAATGATTGAGCCGTTGACCGACCTGCTCGCCACCAAGAAAGAGTCCTCTGCACCGCTTGAGTGGAACGAAGATGCATCCTCTGCTTTCTCTTCAGCGAAAAAGGCGCTCACTGACGCTGCAATGCTTATTCACCCCGGTCCAGATGCAGAACTACGACGCGTCACCGACGCGTCATGCGTAGCTGTCAGTGCGGTCCTTCAACAGAACGTCAATGGCTGGCAGCCTCTCGGATTTTTCTCGTGTAAACTGAAGAACCCAGAACAAAAGTATAGCACTTTTGCACGCGAACTTCTGGCAGTGTACTTGTCAATTAAGCACTTTCGCCACTTCCTCGAGGGCCGGAACTTCTACGTTCTTACAGACCACAAGCCCTTGACGTTCGCATTCCAACGAAACCACAGCGACCACACAGCCCGTGAGATCCGGCACCTGTGCTTTATATCAGAGTTCACTGCCGATCTCCACCATGTCAGCGGCCATGAAAACACTGCTGCTGACGCATTCTCCCGCGTCGGTGCTCTTTCTTCGGCGCATCCACTAGACTGGGAAGAGCTGGCAACCACTCAAGGAAACGATCCTGAGCTCCAGCGCTTGCGCGCCTCTCCCGGATCGCTAAAGTTTGCAGACGTTCCCCTTCCCTTTTCCCCGGTAACGGCAACCTGCGAAACATCAACTGGTGTGTCCCGCCCGTTCATACCACCAGCGTTTCGTCTCGCTCTTTTTCACCATCTACACAACAAGAGCCACCCCGGAATCTGCGCTTCACTGAAACTTATAACTGCTCGCTTCTTCTGGACGAATATGAATGCGGAAGTACGTCGCTGGGCACGAACATGCGTTCAATGCCAACGCGTCAAAATCACACGACACACAATCACCCCCCTCTCACCCTTTCGTCCACCGGACTCCAGGTTTGCCCACATCCACATCGGCTTAGTGGGACCCTTTCCATCATCACAGGGAGCCCACTATTTGCTGACGTGCATAGGCAGATTCACGAGATGGCCAGAGGCATTCCCTGTCCCTGACATCACAGCAAAAACAGTCACTGCAGCCTTCGTCGACGGCTGGGTGTCCCGTTTCGGCTGCCCTGCTGTGGTCACTACTGACAGGGGACGACAATTTCAGTCCACTCTGTTTGCCGCCTTCACCACCGTCCTGGGCATCAGACACATCCACACCACCGCTTATCATCCGTCGGCTAACGGCATGGTGGAACGGCTGCACCGCCAATTGAAGGCAGCTCTTGCCACTTTACGAGCCGCGAGAACGTTGGGCCGACCACCTTCCTTTCGTTCTGCTGGGCCTTCGCTCGGCGCTCAAGGCAGATTTTGGCTGTTCTGCAGCCGAGTTGGTCTAAGGCACACCACTGCGCCTACCTGGCGAGTTCTTCTCTCCACCTTCATCTGAGTCAAGAGAAGACCCCAGTGGCTACGTCAACAACTTTCGACAAACCTTTCGTCTTCTCCGTCCCGTTTTACCAGCTCAACGGAGCCACCAACACGTCTTCGTTAGCCAAGACCTCGAGACGTGCTCGCACGTTTTCTTGCGACACGACCAGGTCCGTCGACCTCTGGTACCGGCCTACGACGGACCGTTCCGATTGCTTGACCGAAAAGCCGACATTCACACTCGACATCAACGGCCGTCGTGACGTGGTCACAGCCGGCCGCGTCAAGCCGGCATATCTAGCCAGCATCTCTTCCTCAGCTGCTGCTGCAGCCCCTGCCGCCCCGTCTCCACCTTCGCTGTGCACAATCAGCCCAAAGCACATCACGTGGGCCCTCCCGGGGCCTCTGGCTCTACAGGGGGGAGCCTTGTAGCGACACTCGCGGCCTGCTCATGTCGCACAGACGATGACGACGAGGTGGAGGTGCCTCTGCAGCGCGCGAGATTAAAAGAATTAGTTTGAATCCAAACGCTGTCCGAGCTGACTCCTTTCGTCCCAGCTCCAACACCCCTTCTAACATTTCCGTGAAATTAACGGCCTTTTTGACCTCTCTACATATTTCTTGAAAGCTTATTGGCTGGAAATTAATACAATCAAACCTCATTATATCGAACACGGATTATAGAATTATTGCTTATATCGAATCGTTGTCGAACTATCATAAGAATTACATGTATTTTAAATTTTTTATAGCAAACTCGGTCGGTTAAAAAATGAATATATCGAACTCCGCAGCGCCGGAGAGCTGCGCTCCGGAGACAGGCGGCAGGCTTTCCCGCAGCACATCGGAGGATACGGCAAGCTTTCCCGCAACACATCGTAGGATAGCGGTGGCGCAGCAGGCGTTTGCGACTTTTATTCAAGCGCATGCCCGCATAAAGCTTTATATCTATGGTGCCGGAAACGCCATCCAGATTTGGCGGCATACAGGCTCAGTCAGCTCAATCGTATCGCCAGCATGGCTCTTTTCATGCCTTGTGCGTGGCTCCCACAGTTTCGTTCCTCCGGGTCCGTTCCTCCAACTTTGCGTCAACCGCATGTGGCGTACTGATGGCAACAAACGTAAAGAAACGTATGTCGTCGACGTTTGCGAGGAAGCTTGAAATCATCCGCCGCGTTGAAAAAGAAGAAAAGAAGTACAGCGTTGTCGAAGCGTACAACATACCGCGAAGCACTTTGCGCAAGCTGCTGAAGACGAAAAGCGACATCAAATCGAAGGCTGATTGAAGCAAACACTCCGGCGCACGCAGTGTTCGGACACCGGCCTTCGAAAAGGTGGAAAGATCACTTCACATAGTGGACGCAAGGGCTCGGAACATTCTGGCGTCGGGGCGGATGCTTCAACAGAAAGCAAAGGACTTCGCGTTCATCCACCAAGCAGAAAACGTCGCCGCAAGTAGCAGGTGGCTACAACGTTTCACAGCCTGTTACGACATTGTCGGGAAGACGGCCTCGCTTTTACGCCGCTACTGCAATGCAATCGACGGTAGTGGTCTGGCGCTGGTGGACCGCTTGGAGACAGTGGAGCGGGCCGTAATAAGGCATGCGGTCAACTCCATGAAGCAATCTACACTGCGGCAGTTTTTTTCGCTGGAATAAATAGTTCACCCTAACGCTTCACGTGAGTACCGTAAAATTCCGAGCGAACGCCCACGTTTGAAGGATCGCCCACCCGCCCCTTTTTGTCCAACATCTGTTGGGAACGGTATTCCGATACATCGCCCTTCCCCCGATTCCCGCCGGACGTCACGCGATGTCCGACGGGAATCGCGCGTCAACGGCGCGATCTGCGGTCCCGCGTTTTTGTCTGCAATCTGCGCGCGTGAAATGCGTGAAATGCAAATCTGCTGCGTTTGCGATCTGCGCTATCCGTTCCCGAGTTTTCAGCAGATTCCCGTGTTTTTGCCCACGATCTGCGCGCTTAATATCGATTCCTAGCTGTAACACGCGCGAGTTGTTCCCGCGTGTATTATTGCATCGTGAAATGCGATTCTGATGCGGCCGCGATCTGCTTGATTTGTTTCCGTGACATGCGGGTTTGCAGCGGATTCCCGCGTTTACGTCCGCGATCTGCGCACGCGATATTGGTTTCTGCGGTATTCGTTCCCGTGAGATGCGAGTTCTCGGCGGGTCTCCGCGGGTTCTTCGCGCTGTCAAACGCGAATCTGCTGCGTCTGCAACCTGCGGTATCCTTTCCCGTGACACAGGAGTTCGTAGTGAATTCTGCGTGTTTATCGCATCGTGAAACGCGCATTCGCCGTGTCCGCGATCTGCAGTATCAGTTCCCGCGTCACGCGGTTTGTAGCGGGGGCCCCGGTTCTTATCATTATTTCTGATAAAATTTTGCTGTGGCATCCCCAAAGATAGCCCACCCCATGTTTTTCACCATTTATCTCTTCATTTTGGGTGGGCGTTCGCTCGGAATTTTACGGTAGTCATTTTTGCCGCTAGCCTTCTAGTGATTAAATCTCGCTGTACTGTGACGCTTTTTTTGTGTGTGATTTTGTATAACGAATTTTGATTATATCGAACTATTCGACGGTCCTCGCACTGTTCGATATAACGAGGTTCGACCGTAAATGAATGAACAAACCTTGCGCATCTGAGAGGATCGTCGCCGGCGCATGAGGGCGTCGGTGTGGCCTGCCTCCTCCGGCGCACTGTCGCTCGCGTCATCGTTGGATGAGGAGTCCTCGTCATCATCCGTGTTGTCGCCAGAGCGTTCAGCATCTGCACAACAGTTTTAAAGCAGAATGCATTTTAGGGCTAGTTCCCAAACCCAGAACTTTGCAAAAAATTGTTATAAAGACTTAAGTTGGCGAAGTCCTAAACTTAGCAGGACGTCTCCTCGTTGAATAAAGCAAGAAAACTTTGCTTTAAATTTAGGTCACGTCACACCACGACGTGACGGTGACATCGCTGTCATGTGGCCCCTACAATGCGCAGTGATATTGCTAGTGTCCCGTCACACCGACGTTGTGCGTCACTGTGTCATACAGCGTGACATTACGTGACACCAAATTGTGATGCAGTGACATTACATTGTGACGCAGTGACATCACGCGATCATGCGGTCACACGATCCGTATTGACACCAACCATGATGTGACTCTTAGTGGCACAAACTCTCAATAGCCAAACCCCAGAAGCCAAACAGATTTAAACACCTTAAAACAAATGAACACAAATGCGTGATGCATTCTACTTCAACTGACTTTATGCAAAATATCGACAATTTTTTTTCAAGCACAGTGTGCCATTGCGCATTCAGCCACTTGCTACAAACACACTCAAGGACTTCAAAGAACAGGCAGACAGCGTGATACTGCCAACATGGACAGACGGCCACTGCTTTTTCTTCTTTTCTGCTCAAACCAAAAGGTGGCCACAAAATCTATTAAAATTGCAGAATGTCCTCATTCAGGGGAGTAACCTCTGTAGTAAAGTTTGACGCTTGTCAATTTTCAACCAAAGTAAAAGGCAAGACAAAGCACAGGCATCATGTTAGCTTTAATGGTGTCGCGCAGTGTACATGGCACAACACTGGTGGAAAGTGGTCGTTTGGGGATAACAATTAAACGGTAAAGTTTGATGCTCTTCAATACCATGTCCTAGTGCAATGGGAAAAGCACCGATGCCTCACACCCACAAGCACTGCCAAACCCGTCAAGTCTAAAAGCCCAATTAAACATGTAGCCCAACGCTAACTCGGCACATAGACACTGCATTGACTTTGCACTATTTGCAACTCCAGCAAAACGGACGGCACCTAGCGGGAGAACACCAAACTGGCTGGAACAGGTCTTTTCGCGATTTCTGCTCGTCTCTCGTGGCTTCCATGACTGCACGTTGTTGGCGCTTGGCGCGACGACTACCGAAGCAAAGCAAGGGAAGATGTGGCGGTTGTGTCCACAGCAACGAAAACAGCAGCAACGACAGAGTCACAGAGGAAACCATGACTCATAAAGGCTGAATGATTCAGGTGCGCCTAGCTAGCATAGCTTCTCGTGTTGTGTAGGCATACAGATGTCCCAGTGGGTCTGAGGTGACTGTCGTATCGGCGATTCGGCGTGCTGCCTATAGGTTGCTCTGAACACAACCTACGCAATGGCATGAACCAGACATTGTGCGTTGATCGACGTTGCCAGTGCGCCCGTGGCCGAATGGTGATCGTGCTTGGCACCCATGCAAAAGGCCGAGGTTCGATGCCTGGCAGAGGATGCACCTTTTTGTTATTTCTGTAAGTGTCGCGTTCTGGTGAATTCGAGAACCCTGTTGCTTATTTCAGGTCCGAATGTTGTACGCGTCATACCTTCTACGCCAATTGTTCCAGAAGCCCACGCTTGTAAACAAGGGGCTCCCTCCGTGTGGCGAGCTGCACGTTGCCGACTGTTCTGCCGACAATATTGGCATTGTAACAGCACTCCGCTGCATGTGAACTTGTCTTCTCTCACTTACAGATCCAATGCAGCACTAACTCAAAGCTGAGAAAAAACTGACGCCAGTCCTGTTGCAGCATTGTCCTTGTGCTATCTTGGGGCTGCACTGAATATGTGCAGCCCCAAGATAAGGGAGAAGGAAAATTGCTCTTGATGCTAAGGGAGAAGGAAAATTGTCCTTCTCCCTTAGCATCAAGAGCAATTGCAGATTCGACATAAGTCTTCTGTAACTTACATCTTTGCTTGCATAAATATAGCCTCTTTCCTCACACTATTAGTGAATGGAACTACATGTCTCTTAAAACTTTTCACTGCCACAAACTTCAATCACGGTCTTCGACATCTCGCTGCCTAGCAGAGTAGTTTTCTTTATTTATTTCGAGTGTTCATAATTCCGCTCAGTTAGAAATTGTGCAAGTCTACATACCTCATCTCTATTGATCACACTGCCTTCACATGTATCAAGTAACCTTGTGCAGACCAATTTCGTTCCCTGTGTATTGCTGAATGCCTACATATTTTAATGCGAAAGCATTAACTGTTCCATGGAGCAAGCCGCACCAAACGGCACCTTAAGTCCTTTCTCCAAGTGAAGCCAGCTCCCAGCTATGAAACCAAGCAAAAAGCTAGCCAAAAGCACCTTAATTCCCCGATCCCAAAGGAGTGGAGTAAAGCTGATGAATTTCGGCTTCGGTCCCATTGGCTGGCGCGCGTCGACGAGGCTCCCATTGGCCGCTGCGCGTCAGTTTCAACGACCGCTCACCCCATGGCGCTGCGTGTCCGTCAGCGCGCTGTTAACACGGAGCGTCCAAGGTCAGCGCACCCAGGAGAGTGCTGTGCGCTGACCGGCGACGAAAAGTACGCAGCAGACGAAATAAGGGAGCGGACGAGCGGCTTGCATGCTTTCGCATTCACAACCATAAGAAATGCTTAAGTGTACCTCAAGCCTTTTTTTTTTTTTATCCTTTCCTTTAACTTTTTTTTTTTCTGCAAGCTAATTTTAACTTTTGTTCCATATATAGGGTGTCATATCCTCTAAATAAAAGTTTTAAAAAGAGGAATAAGGATAACTGAAACGAATAAACTCCCATGTTTCTCCTCCATCTAAAGGCTGACACACACAGGAGCGTTTGCTTAGGTTTTCTTGCGTTACGCCGTAAGTCACTGGAAAGTCTGTACCTCGAATGTCGCGTGCAAGGCTACCTTTCGAACTGATTGCCACGGTTCGTACGAACCACAGATGTCCCGTGACTTGGGGCGTAAGCAGACGCAAGTTTTCGTAGCATAAAGTATAAACCGCATGTAAGCAATTTGACGAACAACGAGACAAGCGACGGCGATCCACTTTGCGGTCGCTCGGTCAGTCGCACTATGAAGCAAGCCGCATGAAAGCGACAGGAGCAAGCGACCAAGGCAATGAGAGACATTTTCTAGAAATCCAAAAACCGAGCGACGCGACGAGCAACAGTGACCAATCCTCCTCGCTTGTCGTCGACTCTCGTCGCTCTCGTCATTGCTCGTCTCGTTGCTCACTAAATCGCTTACATGCGGCTCAGCCTTAATGCAACATAAGCCAGCGGTGCCGTGTAAGCCGGCCTCGAGTTGTTTCCAGACGTCCCCACCTGGGCCCTGACCCTGTGCCTTGTGCCTGGCGTCGCAGGGCTCCTCCTGGACTGGGTGGGTGCTCAGGGCTTCCACCTGGATGCGGGCCACGGGCTCCGGGCGCTCCTTCTCCTCCCCCAGCAGCTCCAACTCACGCCCCACGGGGCGCTGGAGCACCTGGGCACGCGGGACGCACTCAGGGCTGGTTCGCCATTTTGTGTGTGACTGCGACCGACTGCGTCACAATCACTTAGAACTGCCGCCTTCGAAGACCCAATAAGGGCACCGGAGCAAGGCGCGTGATAACGCTCCATGGCCGAGGCCACCAGGGCCTCGTTACCGCCACGGCAACAGAGCCCTCTGTAAAAAAAAGTAGTTCTAGGCTTCTTTTTCTATTAACGGCAATTGAACTCATGCAATTCCATCTATAACGAGAAGATATGAAGAATAAAGAATAAATAAGCACAAATTTAAGAGTTTTAAATATATTTTAACTAAAAAAAAGTGACGCCACATCCGTATCGCTCGATATTTTTAGCTTGTAGCGCCGTACCCTTTGGCGATCGCCGGCGATCTCAGCCGTGTAATTGGCCGTTTCCGCTCAAAACATTGCGTTACGCCCTGGCATAAGCACCGTCACAGATTCGCGGCTAAATTGAGCGTATGGTTGTCCTCATGAACTTTTCCCGAAGCGCTCGCTATTCTATCAGACAGATATGTTGCTGCGGTGGATGGTTTTGGAGCAGACGACTCTTGGCTAGCACACGACAGCCGGTTCCTCCAGGCCTCGCGCCTCGAATTTGGCGTGGTAACACAAATGCTCCCGTGACATCGGGCTACATCCGTCGCTCCGAAGCTCTAATTGGGTTGCGGGGCCCTAGCCTTCACAGTTTGCCAAGTTACCGTGAAACGGAGTATAGTCCGGCATTAGAGGCATCGAGGTAGCATTTCTACAGTGGCGTCACCTCCTTCGAACTCTACGCAATGCATCATAGAGGAACGCAACGGGCCTTAGCACTGTCAATCATGGTTAAACACAAATCCGTAAACCAGCCCTCGGAATCAACATTGTTCAAGTGGGGAATGCTCCTCGGCAGAACTGCTTACTTCCAAAAATTTGCCCGTCCGTCCGTGCATGCACGCACCATAGGAAAGGAGCAGACATAACTCAAGCCCCGACCAAGGCAACCTTAGTGGCAAACGAATGATTTTCATCAATGGGTCCTTTTTAGCCGCTGCACTCGGATTACGTTCGCTCAAGTTCTGCGCCATAGAAAGAACGGCAGAATTTGTAAGAACCTTAAATCCCGTCGTAATAATGACGGGCACACTAGGTCACAGTTGCTTCTTGATGAGTAGGCAGCGACAACCGCTAGGTGGCGGCAAACAACTAGAGAGCCTGTATTGCACAAACTTTCCAACTGCTCGATTGGGGTCACGTAATTTATGGGCCGCGTCTGCAATACGAGCTAGAGGTGACAATTGCATTGGTCGTCCGCAAGAGTCTCTGTCTTTCCGCTTGCTTTCCTCCCAGCCACGCGATGACGCAGAACATGAGCACTTGCGACCAATCTCCGACGGAGGCATCCGCCATTAAACTGCACACGCTCCCCATTGTTTGAGCTGGACCCTCTACAATCTAGGCTCTTTACAAAAAATAGGCGACCGAGGCGACGCTGCCGGCGTGCTCCTTTTCCTTAGCAGGAGATGTCGGCACAAGGGGTTTGGTTACCGCGGCACGGTCCTCACCTCCGACATGTTGATGACGCCTGTGGCTATGGTCTTGTAGCCCAGCATGGCACGGTTCTTGTACCGCTTCCTGCGCTGCAGCGTCACGTGCAACTTGTTGCTCCCTCCAGCTCCCTTCAGGAAGTGAGGGTACTGCGTCGCAGAGCATGCGGCGAGGTTAACGCGCTGGTGAAGGGACGGGCACCAAGTGCGGCAGTGTTGGCACTGCGAATGGGACGGTTGGTCAACTAGGGAAGGCTTACAGTGGACCAAAGTTTCTTTCGGGTGAGATGCTTTAAAACAACATGCAGGTCGTCTTAGAAGAATAAAGCCGGGATGTGTCACATTGGTAGACCCAACCGTTTATATCTGTATCTGCTGCATTCGCACTCAAACTCAAAATGAACGGAATGATTGCTGGAATCATATTGGATTCGGTCGCTTAAAACATCTACATAGATGTTTTATTTTTTTAGTTTTAGTTTTTTAGATGCCTTTGAAAACCCTCAACATGTAAAGCAGCAACGAAATAATTTGCCATGTTACCATTAAATACCGGGCAAGCACCCACCCAAAATTTAGAGATAATCGAAAAAAAAAAAAAAAAAAATGGGGGATGGGCGTTTGTCAGGTCATCAATTTTACATCAATGTACTGTGCATATTTTCTCAGATCTTACAAATTTCGGAATGGGCGCTCAGTGTGGAATCGGCGGATGCGCGGTATTCTACGGTAAATGCACTACACTTCACTTCTCTAAAGAAAGTCAAATAACAAATACCTAAATAGTGCATTATATTAGCTATAATTAATTTCTAAAAAGTCATAACAATGACGTGGTCACCTAACTGAACAGAGCTTCGTATGTTGCCATAGCAAAGAGGCTGCTACTCTCAAAGAAGTGGTCGAGTGTGTCGTTAAATTACCCAGCCAAGGTCATTTGGACCGAACTCCTCAAAGTGGTCTACAAACCGAGCACTTGCAACTCCCTGCTCCGCCCAACATCATCAAGTCCCAAAAGCTAATCATTACAGATGAGCAGGGATTGACAAGGGCCCAAGTATGACACCTTTTCAACGCTTCCATGAACGAAAAGTACATTGGTCACCAAACTTATCCAGAACCCACAGAGTGCACCTTACCTCATCGGAGCACTATCCTGGCAGATGCCAAAGCGGCAGCTCCGTGACATATTGCTCAATAAAAGCAGCAGCTCTCATTGTGCACAAGCAGGGGGGGGGGGGGGGCCAGTGAAGGTCGAATGAGCAGTCTGTGCCTATTTTCTTTTAAGAACACTGCCCGTTATTGGACATTCAGTAGGCACTTAATATTTCTTTCCATAACTAGACAGATACCAAAACATTTAGCTGAAAGATCACCACCGAACTAACGACACATGCAATAACCAAACATTTTAGACAAAACCCCCGAGACTGTGGGGGAAAAAGAAAAACACAACACAAAGTCTCAAACACAGCTGAAATTTATTGGACGGATTAACGTTGTTTTATAGGGTACAGGTGCCCCGAACCAGTACCCTATAAAACAATGATATACTGTCGAATAAATTTCAGCTGTGTTTGAGACTTTGTGTTCTGTTGTCCTTTTACCCCCCCGTCTCGGGGTTTTGTCTAAAATGTTAAACCTTCACCAGCTTGTTTGCACCCTACCTTTTTGTTCGTTAACCAAACATTTCTGTTTTCCCCCGTGGTCGGCGACAGGTTATGGGTCCAGAGGGAGCTCCTCTTACCTCTTTCCATTTTGGCAGAGCGAATGCTAGAGGGGAGGCAACCTCCTTTCCAGCATTCACTCTGCTAAAGTGGAAAGGGGTGGAAGGAGCTTACCCTAAGCTCTTAACCTGTCCCCAACTATATATACCTATGTGACGACAAGGGTAGATTGCCAGTCCAACAAGATCAGACAATACCGCGAATATGGCCTCGAGCGGGCAACCTCCCCTGCTTGAACTGCTCCCTCGCACGCTATGTTGCAGGGCAGCCAATTTGGCTGTAGCCGGCAAGATAGCACTCCCACAAGATAAGACGCAGTTTGCGTGTTCAGAATTTTCGGGGCGAACACTGCACATTTTTACACTTTGAATCTTCGAAAGCCAAACGTCTCCCACACGTCAAATCACTTTTTATGTTATTATCATATTTCAACGCTGGATGAGTTTTAGGGCTAGCTCCTAGGTCTATAGCGTCACAAAAGGTTGTTAAACAAAATCTATACACGGCCAATTCTTAATGTTTGCGAGCCCCTCATTTTCAAAATTTTCGCTAATTGGAAAGTTTTAGAAGTTTGGAGCACAACTATTTCTATTGCCTAGAGCAGTAGTTCTCAAATGGGGTTCGAGGGAGACGCCGAGGTCTGCGAAGCCCTTGCCTCAACCCTCAACCTTCAAACCCCCCATTTTCTTGAATAAAATTGCTTCTTTGTTGACCCTGCCTGTCATAAAGGGATCAGCCATTACCATCTATCCATACATTCACCCTTTTACTTGATGCTTCTCACTTCTCCTGTCTGTAACAGTAAAGGATGCCCTTTGCACATTGTAACTAGTTGTCTTATTTTATAACCCCTCCCCCTCCCCCCCTTCCCCTTCACCCACTGGCATGGGGTACCCCGTCACTTTAGCGGGTCCCCAAGGGGCCCCCGATAACATCCATGCTTGAGAACAACTGGCCTAGAGACACAAATTCCAGCCTCTAGAATTGGCTAAATTTGATGGTCGATCCTTCTGCCCAATTTATGAAAAATCGAAGCAGTGAAGACAAAAAGGGTTTGCAGTCCAGCTTGCTGCTTCGTCCACCAGCCGACCTCTTTCCGACAGCATGTGTAATGGGCCTCCAGCACTGAAGTTTCATGAGACTGGTGGCAGCGCAATGCAGAGACGTTTACAACCGTGGGGCGGCATCGGTCCTAGCTTTGATTGCACAAGTGTGTTATTCCCCTTGCAGAGAAAGCTCAAAGAGGTTTGAAATACGAGCGATATACTCTATGCTCATGAGCTTTAGGAGGGCCACGTAAAATTGGAGCTGGGAGTCGTACTGAAAAAAAAAATATGGTTGAAACACCTCAGTAGTCGAGGGATACGAGATTATTATATGCAACTGGAAGTTCCCGGAAAATTATTCACACTTCATAGATAATGAGATATATATGTTTTCTTACATTTTGTTCCAGCTTAGAATTTTCTGGGTTCGAAACTCCCTCCGGTGCATATTATTTTTTCTCGGTTTTATTTTACATTTTTGACAATTTTGCAGCAAATCACTCAACTCAAAACCAGGGTGTCTAGCAAATTATTCTTTTGAAATTCCCTGACTTTTCCAGGTTTTCTCTGACAATTGCAGGTGAAATTCCCTGAACCCTGTAGAGGTGGTCAAATATATAAGACCATTAATATTTACCACACAAGGCATTGAGCATTGAGCACTGCAAGCATCATTTTCCACAGGCTTAATCCAACTTGCATATACCAAAATATTCGGGTTCGTCCAGTCCGGATTAAACAAGCACTTTCTTGCCGCCGACATCTTCACTGAAGAGGCTACTTCCGGAAACACAATGAAAACACGACGCTCAACCACACATGTCAATAACCGAATGGCAGCATGGCGCATTTGCCGCCAGATGCACACTTTCGGATACTTTCGGCTTAATGCTTGGATTGGATTGGGGTCTGCGGCTTTCCCATTTGTTACTAAATCTACCGCGTGCCCCGAATAGCGGCCAGGCTCTTTAAATCGACCGCAAAACTCGGTTTCTTAACCTATTGCATTCTGATTTTGTACAGCGTTGGCCACAGGTGACGCATTTTTTCTATAAAATTCGCAAAGAGCGAACTTACCCGAGAAAAAAGTAAAAAAAGAAAAAGGCTTAACTCCTATGGAAACGCAGTGAAGCCACCGGTCTTCAAACCATAGGGCGCCCTATGGTTGTTTGAAGACCAGTGGCTTCGCTGCATTTTCATAGGAGTTAAGCCTTTTTTTTTTTTTTTACTTTTTCTTCGGGTCATTTCACTCTTTGCGAATTTTATAGAAAAAATGCACCATTTGTGGCCAACGCTGTACAAAATCAGAACACAATAGGTTAAGAAACCAATTTTTCCGGTCAATTTAAAGAGCCTGGCCGCTATTTGGGACACGGGGTAGAAGCTCTAACTGAATCCAGCCTAGTGTCGTGCCCTCAATCCAATAGATCGAATCCAAGGCTTGCACTGGATTTGTCGGCTGTTCCCTTCACATCGGGTAGCACATTCTACATCGGGTGAGCAAAACCGCGCTCCGCTATAAGCAGAATTTATTGCCCATTTTTCTGCCCCCAAGTCCTGAAGTCTTTGCTCAGGGCACTTGATGGCGTTTCCGGCTCATTTTCCCTGACTGGGCTCGCTTTTTGACAATATCCCTGACAATTCCCTGATTGTTCCAGGTAATTAAAATTTCCCTGGCAATTCCCGGTTTTCCCGGTCGCTATACACCCTGCAAAACACTATCGTGTCATAGGCGTTCTTTTGGCGAAGGAGTAATGCAGCAACGTACAAAAGCAATCGACTGACTGCTGTTGGGGCTTCCTCACCTCCTGCTCAGTGTTTACGCTCAGTGTTCACCTTGTTAGATTTCGGGAACTTCGAGTCTTAATCGGAGGTAAAATTTCTGAAAAACCTTGCTACACTTCCGAGGCCTACAAAGCTGCCTGAATGCATGATTTTCCAAACTGCACCACTAGTTCAAAACAATGGCAAGAGACGGCATTAGCATGCAAGGTATATGAAGTGGCACAGCCTAGTTAACCTCTCGATGGTCCAGTTTCTTTTCCCAAAAGATGTCTCCCAGCAGTCGGGATTTTGTTGCAAAGGAATCGAATAAAGAAAAGGGCAATGCGCAGGCTTTTTCTTAGGCATCTTGCGGGAGCACATACAGTGCTTGCAAACTGTTCAGGTTTAGAAGCATCAAATGGGAATATTGACGGCGAAAAAAGGCCACCTTTCCTCTATTCGGTTTCATTTTGGCGCATCCGATTTCGCAACATCCCGGCAGTTTCAGATTCGTAAGTGGAGGTACTTCAGAGAACTTCTCCATCCTCTGAATTCCATTCTGAGATGCTTTAAAAGTCTGAATCGGAGGAGGTGGTGCTTTAGTGGCCACTACCACCGGAGCCGCCGACGGGGGTCTAATTTCAAAACAATCTATAGCCCCAGCAAAGCGAAACACCATACTAGTATAATGTTTATAGTTCGCCAAAGACATAACAAATAGCAACTCTTCCTGCGATGTGTGCGGTTTCGCTTTTAGGTGGGCACTTTCAAATGTGTAATCGCTGTCGTACGTGTACGGTGGTGACCGTCAAAGGATTAATGCTGGAGACTCGTATATTACGCTTTAAAACTCGCAATGCAGAAACCTCGAGTTCTTCTGTCTTCCGGCTCTCACCTGTAAAGAAAACGACAGGTCCAGCTCCGTGTCCAGTAGGCCACCAGTGTTCGGGAGCAGGATGTCATTGGAACGCAGAGTCCTCTTGGAGCTCTGTAATGCCACAAGCCACATCCGTCAACTTCAAAAGACGAGCGGTGCAGACAAGTCCGAACACGTCCGCCTTTTTCGTACAGACTCTAACTGGACGCAACTAAGGCGGCGGTTCTCAAACCGTGGTTTGCGCATTTCAGGGGTCCTCAAGAACATTCACGGGGGTCCGTGCAAAGTAAAAAGGATAGACATCCAATGCTATTGCTCAAGACCTCTGATGCAGAATGCATTGGGAGTTCCCAAATGGCTTTTGAGTGGATTAGAGGGTCCGTGACAGTCAAAAGTTTGAGAACCGCTGAACTAGAGCACCTGTATGTGCTCCGCTTTCAGAGCAGAGTACTGCAATGGTCTCCCTCTTTTATCCAAGTATTGCGAGAAGCAACCGTTGTTCTTGCACGAGCCAGCTCAGAATGCAGTGCATAATCCTTGTCAGGATTGGTACGGCGTTGTGCACCTCTTCTTCTAAAGCACGCGTGAGTGCACTGTATAGTCATCGTCTACTTGTCATTCGCTGCCTCAAAAGAGCGCTAGTGTTATAAAATTAATGCTATTACGTGCCATCTAACTGGCACACATAACAATCGAAAGGTTTAGGAAGCTTCCTGCCCCATGGACTTCAGTAAAGATCTATGTTTAGCATGACCCTTGGAAATGCCACACATGTCCCCCTTTGGGAAAAGTTAACGCTGACCCCTTCACTTTTAGCTTTCTTTTCCTTCCTCTTTTTGGACTCGTTACAGGGTCAGTGTCAGCGATTCCCAAAAGGAGACGTGTGCGGCATTTCTCAAGGGTCATGCTAGCAGATTCCCTAAGAATTCACCAATGAATCTTCCGGTCATTTTTTTTGCCCCCTTTTTGTGCTCTGCCTGTCAGAGTATGCTGACGCCCTTGGATACGGTCATCCATATCACTCATAAAAAGAAACACATCCATACCACCCGTAAAAGGAACCGCATTCATTATACTCGTGGGGGGAACCGCATCTATCATTGTAACTAAACACACACATCCCAGCCCAAGCACCGCTACTACAGAAACCCAGAGCGAAGAACCGGCGACAGCGGAGCAGACGGCAGAGCCGCAACTGAACACGCCCGCATTCCACCGCGCTGCGGCACAACACCTCCTAGGTAACAAAGCCGTAGTGCTAAACGAGACGGCGTCATCAGAGAAGGCCAACGCCGGGAACAAATTGGACATGACGATTGCGTCAACATTTGGATCATACTTGACTCGAAGCTAAGCGCCGACACAGCATTCATTTCGAATTTGTGTCCAACGCTGGCCTTCTCTGATGATGCCGTCTCATTCAGCACTACGGCTTTGTTATCTAGGAGGTGTTGCACGGTGCCTCCTCTTCTCTGGCTCCGCGCCAGCTCTGCGCGTGACTTCGACAAAAACGAAAGGGCTTGTCTTTACGAAAAACAGGTGGTGTCTATCAGTTTGTCAACGCCAGGGAGAGAGGAAGAGGTTGGCGCGTGCTGACGTCAGCGCTTCAAACCAATGGGAGCGTCACAAACGTCACCTTTTTCCCCTCCTTCTCCCTCTCTCCCCGGTGCTGACAAAAGAGACACCGCCAGGTTTTCGTCAAAACGAGTGCTCTAATGCAATGCATTAAAAATGATGCTACGCCCAAAACTCGGCGCTCCGCAAGACCACTTTCCCACGGTACTCCGGTGCGTTTTTGAGCATCTGATCCCTTCTCCCCTAATGAGGAGTTGGTAGCAAAAGCAAAAGGAATGCAACACTCCGTTACTCTGCATGCACCGGCTCAGTCACCTCCGGAGATGCCAACGGTACAAATTCCACGCGACGCCCAAGAACAGTGATGCTGGGTATGCCACGAAACCATCAGTTGAGGTTTTGCATCTTTTGGCGTTTAGGGGTCATGGCTTTAGCAACTTCAATAACTGGAACAGCGAGCACCGACCCGTCAAAGCTTCATTTCTTAGTGTGCAGAGCAGATGACGAATAATACAGACTCATCTTGCTTGCCTTCTTCGTGCAGATTACTTGCAAGTGCAATTTGTTAAGTATAAAGGCACTCTTCGTGTTTATTTTGCTGCCCTGTCCCGGTATGTTCCACGATTCTGACACAAATCGATTCCTTTGTTCTCCTTTGATTTTTTTCCCTCGAGTGTCAACGAGGAAATGAATTCTGGTCTACAAAGAAGCGAGCAGCTGGAAGCTCCTCTCGAAAGTAATAAATCGAAGGAACTAAAGCCAATTCAGGGAAGGCTAGACTCATATAGATTTGATACAAATGAAGGAAAGTTTTAAAGGGCAACTGAAACAATTCTTACAAGCTGCTCAGAAACTGGAAGACTGAGAAGCCTGTTACTGACCCAACTTGGGGGCTTTCAAGCTGGGTCACCATGAACCCCAGGGTTTCCTCTAGCTCCCAAATTTTCTCGGCCATTCCTGTCCCTAAGTAAAGTGTTCCGCTAATTAAAACACTTACTTTAGAATATCTGAGTCACTCATTGGTGCATATCTATGTGACATACATTCCCTAGTGTGTACATAATTCTTTATAAAGGTTCGATAGAGCTGATTGCAACAAGGTTGAGACCAGGAGGTGTTCGTCGTCTATCGATCAAGAGGGACAGGCGTTTCTTGCAATGAAAAAGTTTGACGACCCCTAAACTAACTGATCAAACTACTTTCAGACTTGCACAGTACTCATTACAAATAATCAAATTACTCGTTATCAATGACTTTTTAAGAAATTTTGTAATCATTTGATTGCTTCTACTAGCAAGCAATCAGAAGAGTAATCTAATTACTTTTAAAAAGTAATAAAACTACTCGCGGCCGTTACTATTTTCCCCTCCCCTTTCTAATGGCATCCTTTGTACAAGTTTACTACCGAGGAATTTTCGAACCAAGTCTATGACGGGAGGGTGGTTTACCAAAATTGGTAGATTAAGAATATACACAGCTTCTAATTCGGCGATCCTAATCCAATATTGGACAGTATAAAAGACCCATATCCAAACTGGCAGAAAAATTTGTTCTTATGAAAATTTGTAGTAATCGGAAAAGTAAAGGTTTCTTTTTCGAGTAACGGCCAACTGCTTTGTTTCTTGAGTAATCAACTAATCTAGCTGAACATGTTTTAAACGAAAGTAAATGTAGTTGGAACCGATTACTTTTTTTTAGTAATGTGTGCAAGACTGTTTAAAAGTGAGTAAAGCTGACAATCTAAAAAATAAAAACTGCAGTCATAACAATATGATTTTTTATGGCCTCTATGAGTGTGGAGCGGAGTCAATCAATTCCCTCGGGAGGCTGTCTTAAGATGAACCTTTCAACATATCTACAGAGCAAATTAATTAGTTCTGAACATAGGCATCAATTAGGCAGAAGACCAGTTATCAAATCTCAACTTGTTATTCCGCAGCTGTTTAATTGCGAGGAAAAAAAAGTTGCTCAAGTTATCAGGCAAGGGGCAAAAGTGTGTCGTTATTAGAAGAATTCTCAATTAAATGTCGGAAAATATGAAAGCTGTCGTGATCTATAGGTAGAGTTTTTAAAACATTGGAGTATAAGTTGCAGCTTTTTAAAAAATTTAGGTTGGTGAGTCTCACAGGACAATACAACTTATATTTGTTTGTTTCTATAAGAACGGACCTTAAAGGGACACTGCAACCAAATTCTAGCACTTATCTTACTGCCTAAATGTCAACCATGTTCTGGCCACACCATTGAGACATCAATCTTTTGTTCGGAAAGACACCAAAACATTATTTAACATGAATAAACCAATCACCAGATTGCACCTGGTGGATGTTCCCAAAGCCACTTCGAATGCCGTTACGTCCTTCTTCCCATAAAAGCAGCACTGCTCCGCGAAAGCATACCGCCAAGCTCCGAGCGCACGTAGGCTGTTAAACTTGTTTAAACCGGATTTCCCATCTCTCCCGTGCCCACTCAACTCCTGAGGGGAGTGGGGAGAGGGGAGTTTGAAACGGACTGGCATTGCAGAAGCAGGCATCGGGTTGTAACGCAATGACGCCACCAAATGGCCAAGCTCACAACCACGCCAGCCTCCCTGTAGCCTTGCCCGTGATGCTTAACTTGATGTCACAAATGCCCAGGAGGCGCCGGATCTCCAGAGACGCAATGTACTCTCGATGGCTGCTCTTTGAGCGCTTGCTGGTATCGACCGTTTGGAACGAAAAATATAGCCACCTGTTCAAAATATGAACGTGCAATTATCATTAGCAGATTTTGCGGAGCATGTTTAACTTGGTTCTGAGCATGAGAGCTATATATTTTTAGTTTTCATTTCAGTATCGCTTTAACTTCGGGCCCTGAGAGACATAATAAATGAAATGAATGAACTGCACAAATTTGCCTCGGGGGTTATATTTCTCGTTTGATTCATTGGCGAGAGTATTGAGACTGGCTTCCTCTTAGGCATATATTATGATCACAATAGTACACATATACAGGCTTACCAATGCAGTTTTGCCGCATCGATCATACAAATATCTAAGTGCGACTTATCTACAAGATTTTCCGTGAAAACAGCCATTTTTAAGGACTTATAGACAGGAAAATATGGCACATTAAATATGGTAAGTTGGTAACCAGCCACAACATGTATGCATGTCTGGGAAGAGCAAATATACCAAACATTTGAACTATCTTGCTCCCAAAGAGATGAGAATAGGGAGAAAGGAGGAGACATAATTCCTCTTGGAAGACAAAACCGTTGCTTAAAAGGACAAAGATTAGGGTGCCTCTGTGTGCACTTTGATTAGGGTGGTACCGACCTACATTCCCGAACAAAAGGGGCATAGTGCAGACTTTTCTGTGTCCCCTACCAGAGGTCAACACAGGGCACATATTGAATACAAGTGCTGTCCACTGGGGTTCATGTTCAATCGGCGAGGACATGACTCCCATCCAAACGCCGACAGAGCACGTCTGTACTCTGAAATGGCTGCCGAGAGGCAACATTGAAAACCCCACACTATGGCCACTATATCTATACTCGGCGTCAACTATTTTGTGCTACGTTGTCAATGCTAGCGCAGCTTCTAGTGTTCTAGCCCCACGCTGCTGCAAAAGCATGTGCATCTGAGTTGCAGGCTCAACTAGTTGTGACATCATTGGGGCACTGCGCAAGCTACGCTGCCTTGACAATGCAGCGCAAGACACTTGACGCCGAGTGGAGGAGGAGTTTTGTTTCCCCATTTAAAATAGCCTAATATCTTGATTAAATTCCGCCGGTGCTTCGACAGCGTTAAGTGCAACCCCTGCGAGGAAGACAAAGCGCCCACCTGCATTTTGACGGCAATGGTGATGAACGCCACCTCGTTGCCGAGCGGCTTGAGCAGCAGCAGCCTCGTTAGAGTGAATGTGCACTGTCTGCGAAAGAAAAAGAACAACCTCATCACTCATTGCCTAGCACTCTTTACTCAACAATGCATTTGCTTCGGGGCTTTTTTTTTCTTGGCAGAGAGAGAATACATCATGCTGCCAACGTATTCAACCGCATCAATCGGCTGCTTTCCTGGGCACATTTAAAAGACTTGCATAAACTAAGATAGCCACAATGTGGGCTTTCAAGTAACTACGATCACAAACGTGATTATGTTTATGAGGGCAGCAAGCAGACGACAGCACTCTATTGAAAGCATACGAATGCGTCGTCTGCTTTCCGGGAGAGAGCGCTAGGGTGTGCTAGAAGTGGGAGATGTGACGAGACCGCGTCAGCTACTCCAACACACCCCAATAATAAAGCATCATCATCATCATCATCATCATCATCATCATCATCATCATCATCATCGACATCATCATCATCATCATTATTATTATTATTATTATTATTATTTTTATTATTATTATAGGAGCTGAGGCTCGTTTGGGGTGCGTTGGTGTGACTATTTCTTCTTGTTTTGCATTCTGTGTGAAGAAATACAATATTGTGTGGCTGCTAGCTGTGCCGAAGGACACACAACAATGTCAAATACGGCAAAGAAAAAAACAGAGCAGTGGTGTTTTGTGCCAGGGTGCAATGTAGGTTACAACAAATGCAAAGTGAAACGTTCATTCTTTTGAGCACCGAACGATCGCTCTCCGTTCCAAAATGAAATCGTCCGACTCCAAGAAAAAATTCTACCATGTCGCGCGATCACATTTTTTTCTAAAGCGAAAGATAAAACTGATGCAGAGAAGAAATATAAGTTTAAGTAGAATGTGTGCCATGTCCTGTACGACATGTCACACATTCTTCTTAGACTTCTATTTTCTATGACTTTTTAGGCTTTTATGATATGTCACACACCTGTGTGACATGTCAGAAAAAACTACTTTCTCTAAGTGGAATTGCTCTTCAATAAAGACAGTGGTTGAAGTTGCACCATTTATCTTGCCAGTCTCGGTATTTATTTTCATATAATGCATGCTCACTAGATGAAATAAATTCTGACATTTCCTCGTCTATAAGCTTTGTCTGCGAATGCAGAAATCAAGAAAAGCTAGCTTTCAAAAGTCCATGTTACAAAAAAAAAAAAGTCTATTGACACTACAACAAAAGCCAAACATCTAAAGGTCTGCAAAATGTACAGCTGCCGAAAAAATAATTAGAGGAGCTTTGAAACTAAAGAGGAGAGGACAGCATCGCTCTCTAACTTTGCTTTCTTAATGCCGGTATGTAAGGTGAGATGGACAATTATTCTATAACGGCACAGCGAGAAAAAAAATTTAAAGAAGTGAAACTATGTAAGTAACTAACTGCTCCCAAACAAACGGCATTTGCACATTGAATATAAGCTTCTAGCACTCGCGCAAGTCACTCTTTTTCATGGGAATGTGAAATAGAATGGAACTAAGTCTTTTCCACAACCGAGCAGAAAAAGAACTAAAAATAAAACCATTTTCACGGTGAATAAAGCATTTCTGCCGCGACTGCCAGGCCTCTGTCAGCCGTCAGTTGCCGCACTCTGCCTTGCAATGCCCTCACCAGCGTGCTTGCATGTTGCGACACACACATGGCCACCGGACGGCACACCTCCCCATCCTAGTTCACCCTAACAGCGACACAAGCACAACCCTCGGAAAACTCTGTCGTCCGTGTCGGTGTCCGCCGTTAAAAATGTTAAGAGTATCAGTTCATAGTTTTCAAAGCAAGGCAGCCTACACCTCGGGGTTTTGAGAGCTAAAATGAGCCACTAAAATATGCGTCTGGTGGAAGTTTGAGCTCATTTTGTACAGCATCAAATTACCGGCCGATTTTAGGGCAAGCCCCTCGATTCCTAAAACCCTGGACATACACAATTAATGCTTGAGAAAACGGCTGCCTGGCTCACCTCAGACAAAACCTAAAACTGGTTACCTCAAATTGTAAATGTGTAACAAACCTTAATTAGTCTAAACCAAACTTGAGCGTGCATCAGCTACTTGATCCCAGCAACAAAACTAATGTGCAATTGAGTAGGAACAAGTTTCAAGCGGAGCTCTTTGTTTTATTTTGCCGGCACCATATGTAGACAGCTCTAGATTTAGATTTAATTTATTTATGGTGCTCCCAAACAGCTTAAAGGCCTAAATAGGGTTGAACATACACATAGTGAATAACAATAAAAAGGAAATAAGCAAATATGGTCACAAGCTAAGGAGCAATTATTGATCGTACACATTTTTTAAACATTTCAAAGGGAATAAAAAAAATTGATATTAGCGTTATTTGACTTATCACAGAGAAGTTGCGTACAAATCAAGGGAGTTTCAGATTGTGAGCAGCGAGGGTAAAAAAGTATCTTGTACCTATTTTGTTGTCCGGAAAATATGGTAGACGTACAGCTGTCTGATTGACGAATTTTTCAAGCCACTCCTTATCAAGATTGTATGCTTCCAACTGCTGGTCTCAACCACACCCAATGATTGCGACCTTTGTGTAGATGGGTTGACACTTGCACACAGCACGACGCAGAGGTAAATCCCCGCCTGACGTGGATCACAGCGACCAGTCATGCCCGTTCATTCATAGAGTGACCCAAGTCGGCGGGGTCTTAGAGACCACACCAGCTGCACAATCAACGTAAGTGTTTATATGTTCAAATGCTTTAAGACAAAGTTAATGTACCACATTTTTCATGCTTAAGTCGCGCCGTTGTAAAAACGCCCGTTATCGCAAAAAAGTTAGTAATGAGCCACATTAATAAACCCGCATATATGAATTGTGATGGTGATATACGCAGAAGCTCCGATGTTTTCATTGATTAGTCAAACCAGAAATATGACCAATATGGCAAATTTGCGCAGTTAAGGGGAAATGCAAGTAAAAAAATAACTATATTTTGACAAAAAAAATCTGATTTGGGGTTTTATGGTGTTTTATTATCTTTTAATCTTCATATTTTATGTATAAAATAAGTAAGTGCCAATCATGATCCCGGAATTAGTCAAATACCCATTTGAATACCTCTCGGCAACCCAAAACGGCATAAATTTGGGCCATATTTCTGTGCGCGGTTCTTCAGATTTTAAGACTAAACGTCATCCCATTTATGTTTAGAAATATACCTAGCCGTCTCCTCTCCATCGCAGTCTACTGTGGATTCAATTTCTCACGAAAAGTAATTAATATTATTTTTCTTGCCACGAAAGAGAATTACTGTGCATCTATGGTAACATTCAAATGTGTTACTCTTTCTGTAAGTTTGGGCCGCTTTCACAATTTGCACACAAGAATTTTTGTTCTTAATACTGTCCTACCAGAATCAAAATTGGCGTACATATACTTTAGAATATCAAGAATGCAACTATATAGGCTTGGCTAGGATGTATATTCCTTTTATTTATAAAAAAATTTAAGAAACATTTGTAAGCCATTTGGAAATGGTGTTCTTTCGATCTTAAATTATTTTCCAATAATATAGTTCTCGGACACGTTACTTTTGTTGTTCGCTGCACTCGGTGGCTTAAGAAAAAGCAAATTTGCTTATTTTACTATGTTCTTTAAAGTGTGTTGCCATACCCTACAGTTGCATAAAAACATTGTTTTTCCTGAATGTACATTGCATCCAGAACATAAAAAACAAGCTTTATCAAAACTAACGACGGATTTATAAAAAAGAGAGCAATCCCTATAAACTGAAAATATAATTCAGTTATCGTAATTAATTTTTAAAATGTTTTCCCCTGGTGCATGTCTCCAAGGTTCTATTTTGGGAAAAAGTGCACAAGTCACATTATTGCATAAGACACACTGAATAAAATTTTGGAAAAACACCACGACTTCTGCACCTTGTATTTCCAACTGTTGTCAACAAGTGTAGTGACTGGGGTCAATGCTCGATTTAACGTAAAATTAATTACGTAGATTTTGCAGCTGGCATTGTTTATAAAGATACCACTGACGTGGGGAAGAGCTTAGCACATCAGGACGAACAGGTTGCTGTGTGTGCAAGCATGGCTGTTCGCTGCGATCTACGTCAGGGGGGGGGGGGGGGGCAAAATTTTTCCCCCGCATAGCACTGTGTGCAAGTGTCAGCCCATCTTCAGAATGATCCGAATCATTGGGAGGGCCTCAGATGAGATAACTAGGGAACTGTTGGAAGCACACACTATTCATAAAGAGAGGGTAGAAAAACGCAACAGTCAGACATCTGCGCATCCACGTGAAAAAGAGGAAGTGCCGATGGACATGTGTCGATTTCGTCGAGGTCTGGTCGTCCTCATCGTTCACAATTTTTTGATTAATGGTGGTTGTTCGTTCAGTCTGCTTCTTTTTTTTTGTGCACTGGTCATCTCTCACATAATCATGAACCAACTTGTCCATATCGCTACTTCACCTCTAGTATCAAAACCTAGAGTCATGACCCAATAACCTGCTTCCCTCTATGCCAGCGATTCTGTAATTTGATCCAACATTATTCTGATTTGCTTGCACTCCAAACAATTAACAACTCACTATCGCTTGTGTGGGTTGTGGCTAATGAAACTAAACACTAATGAATGTAGACATATAAACATATGAGTGTCCTATAAACTTAAGGAGAGTCCTTGTTACTACCTTGATGGCAACTCTTTGCAACAAGTATCATCCTACAAATATTTTGGTGTTCACTCAACTTCTAATCATTCACAGAAACCCCAATGTTACCACTTGTGTAACTGGACGTTGGGTTACCTAAAACCAGTGTTGGGAAGTACTCACTTAAAGTACTGCTTCAAGTAGGTTTAAAAGACTTGTACTTTACTCGAAGTACATTCTCTCATTATGAACTTGTACCTTATTTGAAATACCTTTTTTTCTGGTACTTTCTGAGGAAAGTACAACTCCCGAGTTCAAAGTCCATTCCCCAATTTCGGTCTCGTCAAATTTTCGCCAAAAAACTATGCTTTGTCAACTCTAAGGCAATACAGGTGGGGGCTCTCACACCAGACGCACAAGCACACGACGCATCGCTCCAATCGGAGCGATGCGTCATATCATTCAGACGGCGCATTGTAAACGGATTAAACGGCGTATCGTCGTCTGAAAACGTGCTTCGGGGCATGATCTGGTCATTTCTCCGAGTGGAGTAATGGTGGCCGTAAGACGGATACGAATAAATGCGTGATAAGTTTATTGCGTTAAATAGTTTGTCTGCAAGCGTAAAAGAATTACACTGTGGCCACTCGACTTTATCCAATATTCGCCGCCGTTTCTAAAAATACCTGATGCTCCTCCCGATTACCCCTGGGAAGATGCACATCCGTATTAAAAAAGACACTATATAGGGGAATGAAAGGGCATCATAAAAGATTGTGTTAAAAATCACTCGTATTTACTTTGAAAGTACATTGTATTTAGAGTACTTTACTCGAAGTCCATTGCGCCCGCTGTACTTACTACTTAACTTGAAGTACATAACCTCTCACTTCCTACTTTACTTCAAACCCTTTTTAGATGTACTTTACCCAACACTGCCTAAAACACAACTTACCATTAGCAACAGTGTCACCTAAGTTGGTTCGCCACGAAACATTAATCGGACCTGCGAAGCCTCCATCTGGCCTCCACACTCGAAGCTTGTAAAACGGCCAAGTGTAGTCGAAGCTAGGAAGCTAGCGCTGCAGACGGGAACAACTGAAAGACCTCCCTGTTGTTCTCGCCCTGTCAGTGACCACAGTGTCTCATCTTTATCGTGTATGCGATCTAGAAGTTTATACCGATTCGGCCCTTCGTTTCATTAATGATGCGTCAAAATTGGTTAGTTCTTGTTTGCAGCCTCTAGGTTTGTTGCCACGTGTAACCCGTCATTTGAAAGAGTTGTCGTAGGTTTCACCGGGCTTTACGCCTCCACTGTGCGTTCAAAACTGGAGTTAGGCTCTGCAGTTGGGAACTGTCTGGGAGTAACCAGCTCCAAGACGTCAGAACAAGTGCGGAGAAAGACGGCCTGCACCGCGCACGGCCGTCATTACTGTTGCCGTTCTTCTTTTAGCTACAAGTCAGTGTTGCTTAGGCTAAACTCGCAAACACTGATAGCTTGTTGGAGTTTTCGAGATTACGTATTTTTGTATAAAACTGTACATAGCAGAATACATTGCCCTTGACTTGCTTCTCTGCTTTCTCTTAATGTCCCTCGCGTGAACTGTCGTCACAACAACACGTTCTATGTGCAAGACATTTGTTTATTTTCCCCCAGTTTACGAATTCAGAGCAATTTAAATGCACAGAGCGCGGTCGTTGACATTATTGGGAGTGAGCAAGATTTTAAAAGTGAACGAACCATCTACATCTACTAATTTGAATGTTCTGTTTTACTGTCTGTTCTGTTATTATTTTTTTTTTCATGAAAGTGTATGTGTGTGTACCAGTAACAGCACTAAGGCCTTGACTGTTTCTGGACACGAGACAAATAAATAAAATAAAAAAATGAAAAACGCTTACAATTCTCCGTAATGCCGAATTAGAGAGCAGCTCTTGAGGACGAGGAGGGGAGAGTACGGAGGGGAGGGTACGCCCTTCTTTTCCCTCCCCTCCTCCTCTCCTGCTCGCCTCCCATTTAGCAGGAAATTTTTGCAAAATGCCCCGACGGGAAATTTAGTGAAAATTTCCCCGCTAAATTTAGCGAGGAAACTGAATTGGTGTTGAGGTCACGTGACGTCAATTTCCCCGCTAAATGTAGCGGGGAAATTTTTTCGCTGACGTCACGAGGGTAAACTTTTCCCACTAAATTTAGGGAAAAAATTTTACCCTCGTGACATCATTATGGGAAACATCCCATAATGCAACGTGCGATTATGCCGACGGCGACGCCGCTCAAGCCGGAAACAGGCGCCTAAGAGGTGCACTCTAAAAATAAAAACCAATTTGTCCCTGCCTCTTCTTTTCCTTTGTTCAGAAATATCTCGTTTAAACTTTTTCTGCGAAACTCACCACTCAAATTCTTCACAGGGAAGCAAACTATTCTTCAGTCCCTTCTACATTTCGACATTAGTCAATCATTGTTTCAAAGTTGGCATACCTCATTGTGAAACAGATTACATAGACTCCTTCATAACAAGATCGTCATCAGAGTGGAACCAGCTTCCACCAGCTTTAGTAAGCATGCTGTCAATCTATTTATTCATAGTAGTGCTAACAATCAGCTTTGCTAATATCATGCCAGATTGATTATTTTCTAACAAAATTGCATTCATTATATGTACCTTTACTGGTTATTTACTCTCTAAAATTTTATGCCCTCCCCTCTCTAGTGCCCTCTGGGCCTCGAGAACATTAAAATACTGTATTTTCAAGTGCATAAGTTACTTTTTTTTTTCTTATTTCTGTTGGTCTGTTCTGCAACTTAACCTAGTTGTCTTTCTTTTTTTTAAGTATGGATTTTAACTGTAGAGGATGTAGGTCGTAAAAAAAAAAAATTTATGATGTAATAGGAACAGTAGAGCACCCAACAATAGCCTGTCCTTCCAGCCGTCCAAAGAGAATCTGAAGTCTGGCAACACACCTAGTTCCACAACAGTTTTAAAGAAAACATCTTTTTTTTTAAATTATGTACCATATTTTTTGGTGTAAGGTTCGCAGACTGTACATGTTTAAAAGTTGAAATTCTACCCAGTGTGGATTATCTACAGGCACGGACTATACAAGGTTCTGTATTTTTCTAGACTGTTCACTGTAACAAGACGTGAAGAATTTTACAAATAACAGAGTATATTAATGGTGATTTATGTATGACACAAGCTCCTTTCTGAGCTAATACAGCAGACATCTATCAAGGTCTGCTGTGTATGACAATTTTTACGTTCGGATTAGGCCCTAAGTGCAGAATATGCACAGGGTGCAGGCTATCTAAGGAAAATCTTTTTTTCAGCTGAAATCAGCCCTTGCAGACTATTCAGTGGGTGCAGACTAGTCTGGAAAATACAGTAAATCAGATTTATATCCAATTTAAATAAGGTCGATTTCATTTAAAACAGTATGGTTTTATTTAAATCAGGATTTAGAAAATAATTACTCTTAATCACTACATGTACAAATATCGTTATATTTCTAAACATGGCAGATTGATTTGTCAATCCGTTCAATCACTGATAACAACACGGAAGAAAGAATTGCTCTAAATTTAAGCTACAGTTTATTTAACAGCTTCTTATTGACGTAATCCCTACCCTACTAGGACAAATACAACTTGAATCTTTTATTTAGCTTGAAAGCTTCATTTGCTTTTTCTTTCGCATTCTGATGTGCTCGCCTGACAAACTAAGTGGAAGATAGTATGCTCAATGCTAATTTGCTCAGAGGAGCACTGCTTTTTTGCTCGTGTTCAGCCTGATATTAAACCTTCTTGCTTGATGATTCTTTGCTTTCAGTACCAAACAAAAGCACACAGAAAAAATCAAATGGTAGACAAACTAAATAGAAACTATTTTAGAGATGCTTACGAGAAAGTCTAATTTAAATCATCAAAATAAAACTAGTCCAATTTAAATAATCTCGATTTATATTCTCCATCCTGGTCCTCCCAAGAGAGACTATACAAACGTGCAATTTGTATACCAACTTTTTCGTGAGGGCCAGTCGGTGCTCTCACGGTGCAACTCATAGACAGGAAAATGTGATAAATAAGTAATGATGGAGTACCACTGTGAATTGTGACTGCCATTGAGCTCAAAAAGAATGACAACTTTAATATGTGTGCCTCCGCTAATGTTCACACAATCGCTGTCTTGTCGACAGAACTGCCTGCACATCCAAAACAATTGTGCCCGGTCCTCCCAAAGACACGTGAGAAAGGAAGAGCGCAGGGAAGTCCTACCCGCAGGATATTTAGAATGCACAAAAGAGAAGAAGACAACCAAGAACCCGGAAAAGAGTGATCACTGCGGGCTGCGGACATCTGCACTCTCTAGTGCCAAGCATCTTAATTTGGTAGACTAATGGGGGGGGGGGGGGAGGGGGGGGCTTAATATAGCCCCCTGGGCAGCTTGCGCATTCGGAAGACATCTCTCTACCGGGGACATCCAGGTCTCCACCCTGCAAGACTCTGCAAAGTGGCTCAACGTAGAAGGGGGATCCCTGGTTGCATGTGTTCGTGCACTGAACCTCAGAGTGCGTGGAGCGAAAGCTCGCGTTCCATGACCCAGGTATCTTGGTTCAATCCCCGCCCCTGTCCGTCTTGATCTGGATGAGCATCATACTGGTGGGCGGTTGTGTATTATTACTACATGGTGCACGTTAAAGGCCACAGGCTAGCACTCGTACTGCACTGGCTAAATTGCTCATCTACAGCTGAGACAGCAGCTGCCAATTGGGGCCGACTAACTTCCGGCTGTCTAAACATACCTACAACACAATCAGCAATTTTTCGACTAAACCCTTTCCAGGTGGAAGCCACAAGTTTTAAGGGGCTCGGAGATTCTTACAACAAAGTACTGTGAGGTATCATATCATCTAGTAGAAGACTGCAACAGGCAACTCTCACTGTCTAGAAAATAATTTGCAGCACTCTCGACCGAGACATGCAGAATGCTTAGGATTTCTATCCGCTAGCTCCATCTATAAGGCAATCCCTCCAATTTTATTCTTGATGCCAACAAAAAAACGTTGAAACTTGAGGGAGCCGCCCGCTCCACTTCCCTGATTAGGGCGTATGGCCACGGGCAAAGAACTCAGAGTTGTCCAACTGCCAGCCGGAGCACCCCGTTTCGTGCCTCGAAGGAGCAGCCATCTTGCCTGCTTACTCTCGCATCGCATGCCTCCGCCCAGTGCCCCCCCCCCCCCCCCCCCTCAACTTTGCGGGGATACTGCAAAACGTCCACCTGGCGGTGGACCTCCTTGGGTCCAAGCTAAGGCCGCCAGCAGAGAGAGAGAAAGAGACGGGGGAGGGGGAGGGCTTGCACCCCGGCTCTCAGGCTGCTCGCTAGGATATCAAACTGTGCGGACGTGTGGCCCGACCCTCCCTGTCGGCCCACGTCCGCGCCCGCTCTCGGGAAGGTACGACAAGGCAAGGTCTGTTCCTTCTTTGCATATGTTAAACGTAAAATAAATGCCCGAGTATCCCTTGCTTTCGGCGTGTCCAGTTTGCTCCCTTTTGTGACTCCCGGCCAGCGGTTGCAGCCGACAGTCGAACCCGCCGCAGCGACTTAGCATGATACGCTGCGGAGTGGTCGGTCTACTTGCCGGACGCCCTCACCCCCCACTTGAGACCTCCACAAACTTCTAACTTTTTTTTTCAGATTGTCCATCATTTGAAGGACATGGGTAAGCTGCCACCTTGTTCAGCATAGCACTCCAGTGAAATTACTGTTTTGACTCTCGTCGCTCAGCTCTGTCTAGCTGGAAATGCCAACTGCAGAGTTAAGGCCCGTTCACACTCTTGCGACCTCTTAAAACTGGGTTCCTTGAAACCTCTTACAACGAGAGGACACACTGGCGCCATCTATTGGGTAGCAGTGTAAACTTGGCGGTCCGGTATATTTTCTATTTCTCTCGCACATTATTCTTTCGTTCTTGGCTCGAAAAACTTTTGTCAAAGTCATAAACGAGCCTTTCTTGTAGATATTACACACATTTGACCACGGAAATCCCGCAAAACCTTCGCTCTTGTGAAATTCAGTTCCGAGGTCACCGCATAGATGGCGCCAGCGTGCAGTGCGTTCTCTCGTCCTAAGAAATTTTAAGAGGTTTTAGCAGGCCTCGTCTCTCTCGGTCCTACTCGGTTGCAAGAGTGTGAACGGGCCTTTACATTAAGACAAGCTTTGTTTCTGCTCATCAAAATGAAGAATGATCATGAGAAGAAACTTATTGCAATCATTTACTTATTTCAGACTTCTAAAGATCCAGAGTTCAGCAAACATTCCAAAATAAACTCAATTATGTCAGCAAAATAGGATGACACTAAAGCAACAAAATTGCATGAATGTTTTAATGTCAAGAGCTTCTCAAAGCTTTTGACAACCCCCCTCCTCCCATATGTTAACTTTCCTCAACAGCAAGTTTGTACACGTGGAATATTTAATTATGCAGCGAGACGATCACTTTACTAAAAGAGTAAAGCTATAAGCACTCCGGAGTGCATTTCGGACGAAATGGCTATATGCACTCCGCGGAGAGCTCATGCCGCTCGGGCCAACCTTTTCGAACGGCGCGTGTATCACTGGGGAGCTCAGTTAACACAGCCCCCCGTCCTGCGTTCGCACCGCTTCGCGGCGACAGTATCGGCTGCTAATTACAAAACTTAACCAGTACACGCCGCTTCGCGGCGTCCAGCCGGCAACCCAAGCCCCGCTGTCCCCGATCGCACCTCTGGAAAAGTCTCGTCGACAACATTCGGTTGTTTTAGTGTTCATCGCAAAGAAGAAATGTCGTAAATATTGTCAAATGCCTCGACAAAACAAGATGTTCGAGAAAAAAAAGAAAAAAAGTAAGCCCACCGAGGATCGAACCCGTGTCCCATTGCGTGGAAAGCGGACACCGTAACCGCTGTGCTATGCCGTCGCTTAGAAAACTCGTTTTGACCATTCGTTTTATTCGAGTTTAGCGGAGGTGCGTATAGCCATTTCGTCTGAAGTGCACTCCGGAGTGCGTATAGCTTTACTCTTACTAAAATGTGAAAATGGGGATGGTGTTTGTTCTTGCATGCTTTAGCATAGATTGAGCATGGAGCAGACCCATTGCTTGCTTTCAACCCTCTCTCCAGAAAAAATAGTACATATCAAACCAAACATGGTTTAACAAAAAGTTCAACCCTCTCAAGTTACAAGGAAACTTTAGAACTAGCCACAAAAGAAAATACTGTTCAAGACTAACTGCCACGCTTTGTTGACAAGGTACTTCACTTTGAAAGGGCATCAAAATTACTGCATTTCATCTCAAGTGCTTTGTATGTGACATAGGTACAACTTTACTTCAACTGCATAGGCTGTTTCTTTGCAGTTGACTTCAAGCACTTTTTTATGTTTATGTCACACAAGGCCACCAATAAATAGCCCAACAAGATGCTCAAAGAAGGCTTAATTTCGCTCAGTTCAAGAACTGTGTCCAAATGTTAGAAAAAAATATCGACATGCAGCCATCTAATGTGCCACAGAAATCTGTGGGACTGGAAATATGTGAGCAAAAAGCTTGTGCCAGAGGCAGAGTCTCTACTGCAGAGAAGTGGCCACATGATCTGGTGCTGATTATATGCCACCAGTGTTCATCATAGCCCCATGGTGAGGCTAGAAAAGCATAAAGCATGTGCTATGCTCTAGTGATTTTTAAAACTTTGCAATTCTCGTCTCTGCAGCACTAAACCCATTGTAAAACGTGCAGGGCCCTCTGTGGTGCCGCAAGGGACTCTGGGAACTAGCTGTATAGAACCAGCTGTAGCAGATGACAGAGGCAAGGCAGGTGAGGGCAGGAGCGCAGCTATGCTACTCTCCCTCTGATTCGGTGTCACGTCGTATAGACCTTTCCAGCGGCAGTCTCGAACGAAGCGATTTTCAGCGTGCGTCCCTGGTTTTGAGAGGGTATGTCAGTGTTGCCCGACTGTGCTGGGCTGTGGGTTTTCCCGTCAGTGGGCTGTAGCAGCCTGCAGGAGGCGCACTTCCGGACGCTGGTGGAGGCCTAAATTGCCGCGTTCTATTTTTTTATTTTGTGTTCTATGGCAAATAGAATTTCTCGGGGTTTTACAAATGCATTGTACTATTTTGGAACAAAAACAAAGAAATGAAAGCTGTTTTGGTGAGTCCGTGCGTGATAGAACAAATGCAACTGGAATGTTTGTTTCATTTTGTGTTGATCTTTTAACGGCACCGTACACTCAGCCGTATCAATCTACAAAGGTCCTTAACCGTCGAAAATATTTGACCACACAGGATATCGGAACTGTACGAATATTCCCCGCCCACAACATGAAATTCAATTGAGTCTCATCAATCGAACAACACTTATTGTATGTACCCCACGGTGCCGCGTTATCGAACAAGATTTGAGAGAGCTCTCAAATAACACAGCATATCCAATATACAGTGTCCACGATAGTCACCTCACGACGATCGGACGGAATATCCGGAGTGTTTTGGGGCACATGTGGAACAGAGCTGCTTTTTTGCACAGCTTCAAAGCAAAAGAACAAGCGTGTCTATTCCGTCCCCACACCCCGGACCCGACCCTTTCAGCTATTTTTTGCGGAGACCCGGAACATAGCCGGGAAGGCTTTTTGGAGATTATCTCAATGGAAATAATCCTCCAAGAATGTCGAACTGCCCGCGTCGCAGGCTGCTTGACGTTCGCTCTCTTCAGTTCGCTTCCTGCGAAGGTCGAGCACGCTACGAGCCCTGGTTTCCCTGGTTCTCATAAGTGGAAGATAACACACAAAGGGCAAGCGTCCTAAACAGGCAAATAAAGTAAAAACTTCCGAGAAATGCCGGCAAACTCCGAATGCACAATGCAGGTGGGGAATCCACGCTGACCGGGCTTCCACAGCTCAGACGGGAGGCAGAAATTTCTGGCTGATAGGGGTCGCTCGATTCGCAAAATGGCGGCGGCCAGAGAGCTCTTTTTGCTGCCGGAGAATGTTCCCTAATATGTTGCATACTTTGTGTGCGCAATAAATTATGGGCCTCGTGGGATGTCTGCAACTGGGCTTTGGAGACAAGGTCATCAGTACATTGCCTGTGCCCAATCCAAGAACCACATTCGACTGTCATTATCCCAGGGCGATCCTCTGAGACTATGTTGCATACCTTCCAAAGAAGGGACTGAAAGAGACTAACTTCTACTCTTGAAATTACACCCCAACAAGGAAGCTTCTGGGTCAGTGGCATTGCTTGCAAGTGCTATACTTGTGTGTCACTAGGCTTGTGTAGGGTGTACAACAGTCAAGGCCAATACTGTTTCACTGCCCTATTAAAGGGACATTTATGCTCGCCAAGGTTTTTATTTGTACATGACATATGAGAGCCCAACTACCCAGAACACAATTTGCGTTTCGAAATTTGTTTTCGTTCCGTCCGGAAACCGCCGATCGAGAACTGGCCAGTTTAAGTCGCGCTCACTCTCTTCTCCGTGGTCACGTGCCCTTTTCTATAGACCAACACGCGGCCCCTGACGTCACGCAGCTGCGGTGGCGCTGTCGACGGCACTGTGCATGCGCAGACGCTTCGCTTCACGCAAATTCGGTTTCTGCACACGCGCAGTGCCCACACCTGGTGTGGGCAAACGCGGGCTTGTTTGTAAACAGTGTGTCGGTCTATAGGCCCGTTCACACTCTTGCGACCGAGTACGACTGAGAGAGACGAGATCTCTTAAAGCTTCTTAACTTTTTTTAGAACGAGGGAACACACTGGCATTGTGGCACCATCTATGTGGTGACCCTGGAACTGCATTTCACAAGAGCGAAGGTTTTGCGGGATTTCCAAGGTCAAATGTGCGTAATACCCACAGAAAGGCTCGTTTGTAACATTGACAAAAGTTTTTCGAGCCAAGAAAGAATGGACTAATGCGCGAGAGAAATAAAAAAATATGCCGGACCGCCGAGTTTACACTGCTACCCAATAGATGGCGCCAGTGTGTCCTCTGGTTTAATACCCTAGTTACACGGGCGCTTTGAACTGTCGTTGAGTTCAATCACAGTTATCGACCCCAACTGTGATTGAACTGAACTGAGCTGAGATGGTGCTACACGGCTCTCCAGAACCCAGTTGAAGCTAAAACGACACTAGTTCTTGTGCCACGTGATCAGTCTAATTGTTAAAGTAATTTACTCGGAGAAACATATTTTATTTATTAAAAGAATATCCTACAGTATGTTCAATACCTTGTTGCTTGTTAGCGCCGTTTACACCAGTACCGAAGCAGATTCAGGGCTAAGTTGCGCATATTTTAAGCTAGGTGGAGCAAGCTACCGCCCGCTACGATGGGTGCATCTATTACTTTTTGTCCATTCACACAGCTGGTCCCGCTGCCATCTTCACTCGTTTGGTGGTTTGCCGGCTAGCCGGGATCGTTTTAGCGGCAGCTCGGACGCCTAAATCTATTCCTTCCCGGATATTTTGCTGCTACGATTCTTTTTAGACGCCTCCCCCTGCATTCCGAAACAGTAAGTGCCTCGGAAACGATGGTCGGCGGCAGCGGTCCCGCGGACAGGCGCCATTTTACCTCTGTTGGGGAAGTCCGTTCAGTTGAACTGAGGTAGGGAAGCTCAGTTGAACTCAACTGTCATTAGCGGCTCGATGACAGTTGGCGCCGCCGTGTAACTCCGGCCGATCGCGATTGAGTCAACTGTCGTTGACTCAATGGCAGTTGAAAGCGCCCGTGTAACTAGGGTATAAGAGGTTTTAAGGAATCCGGTTAAGACCACTAAAGATAACCAAAGTTGTCATCGAAGGCACACACTAAATACTAAAAATAGACAGAAAATATGATACCCATTTCTTGTGGCTTCTAAAAAGCTGCAAATACGTTGATTGAAAAAAAAAAAAAAAAAAAAAAAGTAGCACAGCCACGTGACTTCCAATAACTTTCTCCTCCCCAGTTCAGTTTCGGTTTCGATTTCGAGCAGTTGCGTTTCTTTTTTTTTTTTTACTTTATTAAAAGTATACATGATGCTGCAGCAAAATATTGATTGGGCAGTCTCCTGACACCCTAATAGATCGCCTGGCAAAACATAAACAAATTTGTTTGGGGGGTGTCAGTGTCCCTTAACTGATGTGCTCCACATTTGTCAGACTCTAGTGTGTGACAATGTAGGCTTAAAAGTTTAGTCTTTTCAGGGTGCACGTGATGCAAAGGTTGTTTCTTCACTATTATGATAGCTATTTAGCCTTCACTCCATAGCTTCCCATTATTTTTACCAAAAATGCTTAAAAACTGGTGAACTTTTTTTAGCTTATGTTGTTTCGAGGTATTTCTTTCTGATCAAGATGAGTACTGGCAGACCGTTTTAAATTATTTGCTGACCCTGCATATGAGCCCCTTAATTTATTTTTAAAAATTTATTGATATATTTAAAAGATTGTACACTTATCCTTTATCTAAACAAAACACCAGAAACTTGAATTTCAAGCTTTAGGCATGAATTGCTCAGCATTTTGAGCCTGTTTCATAGCATCAGTTGCATTGGTTCCACTTTCCACAATGGAGCACCCCCTCGGTCAGGTCGAGGTTGTCTTCACTCCCATTTGACAGGAGCCATTTATCGTCACTCGACTCGGAATGAAGTGAAGAAATGGTGCTCCAACTTATGCGGAGGGCAAGTTCGTCTGCTTCTTGGGTAGCGGTGACGTCAGAACGCCGAGCCCTGATTGGCTGATCGCGACCCCCTATCTGAGCGTCGTCTGCTCCTTTGCAACGTCGTCTGCTCGCAACGTCGTCTGCGTCTGTCTTACCTTTCCTGTGACTTTCGAAAGTGCAGAGGCCAGATTCACGAAACGATCTTAAGCCAAAAATGTGCGTAAGACAAAACGTAAGAACAAATTCGTATTCACGAAACAAAATTATCGTAAGTTTTGCACAGGTTACGACGGAATCCTACGACAGCTCCGAAGCTGTCTTACGCACTTCTTACGATCAAATCAGCATGGCCGACAGCGTCGCCCAGTTACTTGGTCGCGACGACCAACGGACGTTTATTTTTGTACATGCTCTTCTCACGCGTCCCGACTATAAGCAGCAAGGAAAAAAGTAAAAAGTACTTGAAATAAACCACGACGAACAAAAACGCTGGATCCACAAACACCCTGGAAATGCTCCAACGGCCACGATTCCACCGACCCCGACCAAGCGAGCTCGGCAGATAGGCCTAGCAGGCACTTCGACTCGCGCGCAGCGGTGCTCCGACGGTCCTTGACCAAGACAGTCTGCCCACGACCGGCTGGCGTGCTGAATGAAATATGCCCGCGGGGCCTGTGGGAACCTTTCCCGTATTATACTTTGATCGCTGACCTCAATTTTAGATTAAGAGGTCAATCTCTTCCTCTTGTTATCTCCTTGTTTTCCGAGGCAGCGGTGACTCTCGCCGGTGAAAAAGCGGTGAATCTCCGACAGACGCAGGAAAGGTAAAGCAGCCATCGCTTTGACTAGCAGACGTAAAGCAGACGACGTTAACTGCGCCAACCCGCCGACGCCGTTAAAGAGTGAGGAGTCTCGCCGCACACGCAAGGAGGGAAAAAGTATTTGGGAGGGAACTTGCGGACCACCCTCGGTTCCTAGCAAACAAACCTCGGCGCCTCGGGACACCTCGCCAGTGAGTCCCTTCCCTCCTTGATGCGCGTCTGCTAGTTGTTAGACAAAAACAATGTACCGCTCGAGTTATTTCGTCTGCCCTCTCTGAAAGGCGAAGTCGAGCTCGCTCGTAAAGACCTGCACTTTCGAAAGTCACACGAAAGGTAAGACAGACGCAGACGACGTTGCAAAGGAGCAGACGACGCTCAGATAGGGGGTCGCGATCAGCCAATCAGGGCTCAGCGTTCTGACGTCACCACTACCTCCTTTCTCATGCGCAGAAGACGAAAATGAGCCCACTTGCGAGGCGTATTGCAGAAGACGAAAATGAGCCCACTTGCGAGGCGTATTGATCCCAAGGATGGCTGAACATGGGGAGGTAGCCATGTTTAAAACCTGGCTTTGCTTTCCAGCTCTTAAAATCACTCAATATTTGGTAGATTTAAACCAAAACAAGCTTGAAATGTTTCAGAGTATGCTCAGTGTGCCAACGTTGAGTAAGCTAACATTCGACCCGAATAAACTTTGGGAAATCGCTCTTTATCAGCCAGAAAGTGTCATGACAAGTTATCAGGTCATCGGCAGATGTGACGAAGGACCAACATGACGAGATATCTCATCATCGGCAGTTAAGGGGTTAAACCAAATTTTTGGTCTGAAGCCAGAACAATGTCGCTCATTACTTGAGATGCTACCAATCAATATTGTTGATGAAGTAAATGCCAGAATGACGCGCACAAAGGCTGGAAAGAATGAACAAAACGTCTTTGCTACCATCATCCCGCTGGCGAGAAGCTCCAGTGCAACCTGCTTTGTTGTAGCAAGCTAAACTCGAGTGTTCATTACAAACACAAATATGCTATCCTATGCTCGTAGCGTTAATTGCTTCGAAACATTGTCCTAAGGCAAAGTTTTGAGGTTTTCACTACTTACAGGGATGGAGACTTAAAAGAAAACCTTCTTTGTAAACCTAATGTAGACCCTGCAGTTTTGTTTCACTTTACAAAAACATCATTGGCATAGCCAAACACACAGGACCATAAAATGCAGTATGCTTTATAACTAGGGGTTGAATGACCAATTCCATGTTCTCTATGCAAAAATGGAGCATAGGCTATGATGCATACCAATATAAAAACATTGAAGAAGGCAAGCTTCAGATGAATTCTAAGTAGAGCTGGGTGCACCCTTAGTTCATGTAATGTTGTTGCCTCTCACGTACGGAATTAGTTTACGTTGTCCGAGCTGCTTTAAGACTCACACATTTGCACACACCCTAAAAATCTTTGAATTATGTGGCTTGTGTCCCCATTGCACGTAAATGTAGCAAAGTAACGCTAGACTGCGTTCCTTCGATGGAAGGATGGTTCCATCCACTGCAAGCTCCACGAGAAGCCGAAATGCAGGGACTCTGCAACGTGTGCTCCCCAAGAAAATGCCCCATCCGTAGATCACATGAGGCACCTATTCTGTGTCTCTACAGATTTTCGTCAAATTCCTTCTCCGAAACGCTCACCCAGAACAGCCGTCTGCTTCCGTGTAAGATCTAAACATAGCTACAGTTCCGCACAGGAGGCCAGGGGCAGAGAAGATAACCCGTAGACGAGAGAAAAGCGCACTGTACTGTATCTATGCTCAATCTATTCAACAATTACGAGTAAAATCTTCGTTTATGCGTTTTTTTTTTTTGTGTACTTTTTTTTTTAAAAGGATCGGTGCGGACCACGGCTATTCGTAACGGCTCCACCGACGATTTCAAGAATTGTGTGCACGCTTAAACATCGGGATGTTAGTATGGGCGTCTAGTATCTCAGCTGTAGATGAGCAATATCGCCAGTGCAGCAGCACTGCTAGCCTGGGGTCTTTATCACGCAGAACACGAACACATGCCGGTACGATGCTCATCCAAATCAAAGCGGGCAGGGGCGGGAAACAAACCCAGGATCCCTGGCTTCTCCAGACGATTTCCGCCAACACGAGAGAATCAAAACAAAACCACTAAACGAGGAACGCACGAGTCAGACTACACGCAAGGCGCTCGTGAGAAATCGCGCTATTACTCCACTAGCGAGCTCGTTCACGCTTCAAATTCTCGCGAAAACGGAAGACGAATTTCGCTTCGTTATCGAAGACGCGCACTGGCATGAGATCGTTTGAGCGCGTTTGTCGGGGTCCGGGTGACTCAACGCGGGCGTGTGTCATCAGTCACGTCGGCGGCGGCGGCGACGCAGCGACGCCGACCGTTACCTGGGGATGCAGTTGGGCGTCGTCTTGTCCACCTCCCAGGCCGCGAACAGTTTCATGGGCACGGGCTTGACGAACACCGCCGAGGGTTTGTTGGACGACTTGTCGCCCATGGCTTCGGACAAAGAGTAAGCCTAAACGAAACACCTTTGGGCGCACGGGGGGCGGTATCCACGGTCGACGGGGCGGCGGGAATCGGCGAGCGCCAGCACACCGGGCTCAGGGTGGCGCACTTTTGCACCACGACGCCGGGCACTCCCAGATCACCGAGACGATCATCGGGATCCCATGCAGCCGAGGATCGCACGCGGAGGACCGGAGGACGCAAATTGCAAAAACGAAAACAAAACACCTGACGGCCGAAACAGGCCGAAACCGCCGAAGGCTCCACCAACGGAAGCTCGTTGTATTACTTTCTTTTTTTTACATTTTGAATAAGTTTACATTGGCAAGGTAATTATTACTTTAGTTTTATTTCTGACTTTTTTATTTGTTCTAAACAATATTCGTATTGCATTAGTAGGATTACTATCCAAGCATGGAAGATGCTGTATGCCAACGACCTAGATGAGAGTTTCGGTTTCGGTTGAATGCGCTGCTAAATTCGGTTTTAAAAGTCAGGTCAGTAAACTTCCCGCCTACAGTATTCAACTATTTAAACTGGGGAAGGTTACTATTTTATTTCATGTTCTTGTTCGATTTTTTTGTTTTCTTAGAAGCTAATGGTTGTGGTGAACGGAAAACAAACGATGTCCGCGGGATCAAGGGTATTAGGGAGTTTTAGAATAGCGCACGCTATAGCTTTGCGTGCGCAAAGAATAGCGTCGTCGCCACTGCGCATGCTCCGAACGCAAACCAGGTTTTGCGCTTTGCGTGCGCAATTTTAGCGTGCACTATTTCTCGGAAATAGCGTGCGTACGCAAAGGGTCTTTGCGCTCCTCTAAGGAGGATTCGTGATGAGAAGTTGGCTAGAGCCAAGACGAGCACAGTTTAAAAACAAATGGCGGCCCGCAGGCCCATGGAAGCGGTCGCTTTTAGGGGTGTCGCGAACTTTTGTCGAACCAGATTTTTAGGTCGAACTTTCGGGGTTCGACTGGGTCGAACCGGTTCGACGAACCTTCGAACTTTTCACCAGATTCGACTGGATGGATGGATGGATGTTAATGGCTATACCCTTTATAACGGGCGGTAGCTTGCGCCACCTAGCCTAAGTCTAAAAAGACAAAAACGTGATTCCTCCCACCCTTTTAAGACCAATTTTTCTCCCCCTAACTATCACCAGGCAGTGTGGGATATCACCAGGATGACCTTCGGGGGATCGGGCAAAAAAACTAAAAACATCACCCCCCTGCCTCTTCCCCCCGGCGAGGGAGTCGCCAATTTTCCTCTGGTCAACCTTGTCGGCGTTACCCTAGCACCGGACCCACTGGGAGACAGGGTTGAGACTTTGGGCCGGAGCCACGCGGGAGGGAGTCCCAATTTTCCTCTGTCCCGCCTGTCCCCAGCTGTGCTAGTTAGTTGCCCAACATTTAATTTTCCCTAGATAATTTCCACCAATCTTCTAATCGTCTCTTTGTCACTGTAATCCTTTTCTCCTCCGTCCTTCCATCGTCGCCTGTGAAACCCAGAGCCCCAGCCAAATCAGTCACCCCCTCAGGGAGAGCAGGGCGAAGCCCTGTACACTTCAAAACCAAGTGTTCTAGTGTCTCGCTATCATTATGGCAGGTGGTACATAATGTGTCTGTCTCCTGAAATTTAGCCCTATACGTCCTCGTCCTCAAAACTCCCGTTCTTGCCTCGAACAGCAAAGCACTTCCCAGTGAATTGTCAAACAGTTTTTCCTTTCTTATGTCCTGCTTTCGTGATCTGTACACTGTTAAAGCTGTTTTCTCCTGCATTCTCCCCTCCCACATTTTCCTCTCTGCCTCTTTCACCCCCTTTTTCACTGAAGTAGTCTGTTCAGCCCCATCACCAGTGTGTAGGTATTTAAATGTAAGCTTTCGGGTTCGGTTTGTCCATTTTGTGTTTAGACTTTTCATGTATAAATATTTGAATACCTTCCGTGCCCATCGCGTGTCATCCATTTCGGTCAACCTTTGTTCAAATTTCAACTTACTAATTGCCTCCCTGCTCTCAAAAGACGACCATCCCATGTCCCCTTGTACTCCCTCATTTGGTGTTTTTCCATGTGCTCCCAGCGCCAATCTGCCTACGTTTCTTTGTCGAATTTCTAATCCTGACTGAACCTCAGATTTCATGCACAGTACTGCATTGCCAAAAGACAGTCCTGGCACCATCACTCCTTTCCATATACCTCTGACCACTTCATATCTGTTATAGTTCCATAGTGCTTTGAGCTTCATAATAGATGAATTTCTTTTTCCTTTTCTAATTATATTCTCCTCGTGTTCCTCTAGATATTTCCTTCCCTCATTGAGCCAGACGCCCAGATATTTGTATTTTCCTACATGGTCTATTACAATGTCTTGAATCCTCAGGGGTTCCCTCTTTTCATCGTTAAAAACCATTACTCCAGACTTGTCACTACTAAAACTCATGCCCAAGGTGTCCCCTTCCTCTCCACATATTCCAGCTAGTTCCTGTAATGTATCCTGGTTATCTGCCATGAGTACTATGTCATCTGCATACATCAGTCCTGGTATTACCTGTACTACATTTCTCCCTCCTTCCATATAACTCACATCAAAACCTAAGTTGCACTGCTCTAATTTCTTTTCCATTTTACTGAGATATATCATGAAGAGCAGAGGTGACAGTGGACAGCCCTGCCTGAGTCCTCTTTTTATTGCTGCGGGTTGTGTAGTTTCTGCCTCCCATGTTATCACTACCTTATTGTCTGTGTACACCTGCTGAAGAAACCTAACCAAATTTTCATCTAAATTATACTCCTTCAGCTGACCCCAGAGTTTTTCCTGGTTCACATTATCGTACGCTCCCTTGATGTCCAAATAAGCTAACCATAAAGGAGTTTGGTTCTTCATTGCTATTTCTATACATTGAGTGGTGACGAATAAGTTATCTTCCAGTCTTCTATCTCTTCGGAATCCATTTTGGAGCTCGCCCAGTATTTGCCTATCTTCTGTCCATTCCTCCATTCTACGCTTTACTATCTGCATAGCTAATCTGTATAAAACTGAAGTTACCGTTATCGGGCGATATGACTTAATGTTGTCTTTGTTTCCTTTGCCTTTATATATTAGTCTCATTTTACTTAGTTTCCAATCATTGGGTACCTCTCCTCCCATAATTACTTGGTTAATCACATGCCGTAACTTCAATTTGCTTGTTTTTCCTAGTGTCTTTATGAGTTCCATGGGTATGTCGTCTGGGCCTGTCGCTGTACCTGCTGGCACCTTACTTTCTGCCTTATCCCATTCCCTTGCGGTCGTCTCCATTGTTACACAATTCTGTTCCTCTTCAACCCTGCTGCTGACCGTGCTGTTCACTGTCTCCCTCTGCTCAAGCTGGGAGAAAGCCTCTTCGATTGTCTGCCTAATATATTCACGTGCCTCTTCCCCCTCTACTCTTCTCCCCTCCTGTGTGGTCAGTAAGTGTTGGATACCCTCTGTCTTTCTCCCCTGCGCTTTAATGTGCTCCCAAAACCTTTTTGCCGCATTCCTATCTTTTTTATTTACTTCCATCATCCACTGCACTCCTGCACTTCCAATTTTGGCCTGTATTAAAGCTGATGCTTCCCTTTTCCGCTCTTGGAAGTTCTCCCATTTTGAAGCTAGTTCAGCTGGCAAGGCTCCCCTTTTTTTTGCCCACCTATGCTCCCTAGATGCATCTTGGCGCCGCACTATGGCTGCTTTGACCTCCTTATCCCACCAGCTTTTTGGTTTGTGCCTTCGTTTTTGCTTTCCTTTTTGTTTAATTTGATGTTTCTCTAATTCTCGTTTAAAAATTCCTATTAGATCCTCATACGTCCACTCTCTTTCTGGTTGTTCCGATACTGTGTCCTCAATGCTTTTTGATACTTTTGTATTTGA